>JAQZBX010002870.1:49233-68876 GCA_029593785.1 Cabassous unicinctus | reverse complement strand
GTTACTTTATATATATATATATTATATATATATTTTTATATATATATATATTTTTTTAAGGGTGCTTAGATTACCTAAATATTACTCAGAAATTCAGGGATTCCCATGATAACCACCTCCCACACCTCCAAAAACATACCACACCACCTTCCTTCATCTCTGTGGCACAAAACCCGCAATGAATATACACATCCTGGGGCCTTGCCACTGAGCATAGACCACAGTTCACATCATAGACCACACTATCTCCCACACAGTTCTACATAGTATATGCTGATGGAAAATGGCCTACATCCATCACTGCAACGACCCTCAGGACAAACCCCAAGTCCCAAAAAAGCCCCTGTATTTCAACTGCCCCTCCTCTCCCTGCCCCAAAAATGTCCAATGGCCACCAGCTCCACCTCACTGTTACAATTTCTTCCATTGCTTGAATCACAATATGTCTACAACAGAACACCACCAAGCACACTCTAGTCCACAGCTCCTCCCCCAATTTTGAGGGGACTGGGATGGTGATGTCCACTCCACCTCCAAGTGAGAGAGGGCTTATATCCTGTGTATACAGTGGATGGGTTTATCCTGCCTGCAGCTGCAGGCCCTCTCCATTCCCTGGGATGGCCGTTGCCCATCATCGTCTCCTCACCAAGGTACTTGGATGAGTCCATTGAGATGTAGGGTAGGAATTGCAGCTCCACCAAGATTCCAGGCACACCTGGCACATAGAGAGCCCAGAGGATTCAGTCTCTGGAAGTACACCTAAAAACTCCAGCATCACATATAGGTTCGAATAGAAGGGACTGATGGACCGTGTGCAGGGAGGACTTATTTGAGTCCAACTCTGTTAATCTTAGGAGCACAGATTCCAATGAAGAGCCCACTAATTAGGCATCAATCTCTGGGGCTATCCCCACTTATATAGGACCTGGGGGTCTCCAGAGCCCTCAGGGATCCCTCAGTGTGGGATGATATCCAATTTGGTGTTCTATGAGATCCTACTGAGTTGTGCGTAAGCATTACCTCTTGGATGACCTCCCGACTCTCTTTGAAGTCTCTTAGCCACGTTAACTCATTTCTCCGTACATTTCCCCCCTTTTATTCATGGACTTTTTCCAATCATTTTGCCCCTTGGCATTTGGTATTAATCCCTCGTTGCCAGGGAGGCTCATCCCTGGGAGTCATGTCCCACATTGGGGGGAGGGTAATGCATTCATATGCTGAGTTTGGCTTAGAGAGAGGCCACATTTAAGCAACAAGGAGGCTCTCAGGTGGAAAACCTTAGGCACCCCAAAACAGTAGGCTAAGTTTCAATTACAAAAGCAAGTACTCATAAGGCTAGTCCTCAATAACAAGAACCCATAAGTGGGTCATCCTCATTTGCCAGACACTGCCTCTGCACTCAGGGGACTGTTGCTGCTCCCTTGGGGAATGTAGCATACCTCTCTAGGCTGAGAATTCAGGTTCCCTCATTTATTAATTATTGAGTAATTGTCTACCCACAATGACCATGTCCCATCCTTGATCATTTTAACAATTTTATATATCTTTCATGTATATTCAGATGGACTTACTCCCATGAATCCCCCATCCCAGACAACCCCCACCAATGATCCTCTGAAGCCACCCTTGAAAACGTTCTGTGATCTAAACCTTCCTTGAACAGGAAGCCCATATAATAACAAAATAAATTAATAAGAAAAAGAAATAATAATGATAAGCTTAAAGGCAATAGATAAGTACAAGGAAACTCAGAAGAAGAAAAAAAGAAACTAAACTTAAAATAAAATATAATTAGTGGATTGGGACATTCGAAAAAATGGGGAAAATAAACAAAAAAATATCCTTTTTTAAAAGAAATTATTCTTTTTTCCTTTTATCACTGTATTACCGGATGTCCAGTGCACCATGACACCTTCCCCCTCTCATTCCCCAGTGTCTCCCAAATTTCAATTTAATTTTCAAAGAAGTTTTAGGTCACAGCAAAGTCACACATGGAATATTAGAAACTCCCACATACCCAACCTCCCTCCACCTTCTAGACCCCATATTAAAACCTTTTCTTTAAATGGATGTTAGCATTGTTATAACTGTTATACAGATAGTAAAATAAAGCAACTAAAAATTGTCAATGATTTACAGTATAGTTTACAATTTAGACTGTACAGTTTAATAATTTTTGATGATATTTTCCATGTCCTGTGTCCATTACTGTAAGGTAATGAAGAATTTTTCCATGACCACTAAATACCCCACTTGATCTTTTCTGTTCCTTCCTCCCCACCCCCTGGGGCATATGACTCTTCCCTGTCTTGGCTCATGGGATGACAAGATTCATAGTTACATGCCCTGGGTATTCTAACCTGCTCTTCCTAATCTACCCACCTGTTATCCCTGTACCACCAAACCCAGTAAAATTTCTGCCCACCTGTCCTATCCTTCAATATGCATCTATACTCTTTCAATTTACCATAGATTTTGTCCATATGGGTGATGGCTTGCAACATACCCCTCTCTCTGACTCTCTTGTTAGCCTATCTTTCAGGCTTTGGTTCTCAGAAACTGTTAACTTCCCTCAATTCAAATCAATGAGGTCATAAATTCATCCTTCAATGCCTGGCTTGCTTCACTCAACATAAGGTCTTCAAGATTCATCCATGTTAGTCCATGTGTTAGCACTTTATTCCTTCTAACAGCTGAGTATTATTCCATTGCATGTATGTACCACATTTTGCTTACCCATTCATCTGTTGATAGTTACTGGGGCTGATACCAACTTTGGAAATTGTGAACAATGCTGCTATGAACAATGGTGTGCATATATCTGTTTGTGCCTTCACTTTCAATTCTTCTGGGTATATACCCAGTAGTGTAATTGCTGGATCATATGGAAGACCTATTGTTAGTTTTCTGAGGAATCGCCAAACTGTCCTCCACTGTGGCTGGACCATTCCACAATCCCACCAGCAGTGGATGAGGGTTCCTATCCTCCACATCCTCTCCAACATTTATATTCTGCTGTTTTTTTTAATAGCTGCCATTCTGATGCGTGTGGTTTTGATTTGCATTTCCTAATAGCTAGCGATGTCGAGCATTTTTTCATGTGATTTTTAGCCATTTGTATTTCTTCCTTGGAGAAGCGTCTTTTCAGGTCACTTGCCCATTTTTTAAATGGGTTATTTGTCTTTTTATTTTCAAGGTGTAGGATTCCTTTATATATGCATGATGTTAGGCTCCTAACAGATATATGATTACCAAATATTTTCTCCCATTGTGTAGGCTGCCTTTTTATATCCTTAATAACATCCTTTGAGGTGCAGAAGTTTTTAATTTTGATGAAATCCCACTTATCTATTTTTTTTCTTGCTGCTCCTGCTTTGGCTGTGAAGTTCATGAAACTATTTCTTATTACAAGATCCTGTAGATGCTTCCCTACATTATATTCCAAGGTCTTTATAGTTTTGGCTATTATATTTAGATCTTTGGTCCATCTGGAGTTGATTTTTGTATAAGGTGTGAGATGGTATTCTTCTCTCATTCTTTTGGATATAGATATCCAGTTCTCCAAGCACCACTTGTTAAAGAGGCCATTCTCTCCAAACTGAGTGGGCTTGGTGGCCTTGTCAAATATCAGATGACAGTATATGCGAGGATCTATATAAGAACTCTCAATTAGGTTCCATTTTTCAGTAGGTCTATCCTTGTGCCAATACCATGTGGTTTTTATCACTGTAGCTTTGTAGTATGTTTTAAATTCAGGTAATGTGATACCTCCAACTTCATTTTTCTTTTTCAATGGGTTTTTGGTGATTCGGGGCCTCTTAACTCTCCAAATATATTTTGTGGTTAGTTTTTCCAGTTCCTTAAAAAATGCAGTGTTGATTTTTATTGGTATTGCATTAAATCTGCAAATTAGTTTGGGTAGGATAGACATCTTGATGATGTTTAGTCTTCCTATCCATGAACAGGGAAGATTTTTCCATTTATTTAAGTCTTCTTTGTTTTCCTTTAACAGTGTTGTGTAGTTTTCTGTATATAAGTCCTTTACATCTTTAGTTAAATTTATTTTTAGGTATTTGCTTCTTTTATTTACTATTGTAAATGGTATTTTATTCTTGATTTCCTCCTCAGATTGCTTGTTATTGGTGTACAGAAATGCTACTGTGTTTTGAGCATTGATCTTGTAGCCTACAACATTACTGAAGTCATTTATAAGTTCTAGAAGCTTAGTTGTAGACTTCTCAGGGCTTTCTATGTATAGGATCATGTCATCTGCAAATAATGAAATTTTCACTTCTTCCTTTCCAATCTGGATGCCTTTTATGTTCTTTCCTTGCCTCTGTGCTCAGGCAAGTACTTCTAAGACAATGTTAAATAGGAGTGGTGATAGAGGACATCCTTGTCTTGTTCCCAATCTAAGAGGGAAGGCTTTTAGGATTTCACCATTGAAAATAATGTTGGCTTCGTGTTTTTCATATACCCTTTATCATATTCAGAAAGTTTCCTTCTATTCCTATCTTTTGTAGTATTTTTATCAGAAAAGAGTGCTGTATTTTGTCGAATGCTTTTTCTGCGTCTATAAAGATGATTTTTTTCTTTTAATCTGTTTATGTGGTGTATTACATTTATTGATTTTCTTATATTGAACCATCCTTGCATACCCGCTATGAAACCCACTTGGTCATGGTGTATAACCCTTTTGATTTGTTGTTGAATGCTATTAGCAAGTATTTTGTTGAGGATTTTAGCATCTAGATTCATTAGAGAAATTGGTCTGTAATTTTCCTTTCTTGTGATATCTTTGTTTGGTTTTGGTATTAGGGTAATGTTAGCATCCTAGAATGAGTTAGGCAATATTCCTTCTACTTCTATTTTTTGGAAGAGCTTAAGGAGACTTGGTGTTAGCTCTTTCCAGAATGTTGCGTAGAATTCAGCTGTGAAGCCATCTGGTCCTGTGCTCTTCATAGTTGGGAGGTTTTTGATGACTGAGTCTATCTCTTTACTTGTAATTGGACTTTTGAGTTCATCAATTTCTTTTTTTGTCAAGGTAGGCTGTTTGTGAGTTTCTAGAAACTTGTCCATTTCCTCTAAATTATCATTCTTGTTGGCATATAATTTTTCAAAGTATCCTCTTATGATATTCTTTATTTCTGTGGGGCAGTAGTGATACCCCCTTGGTCATTCCTTATTTTGTGTATTTGAATCTGTTCTCTCTTTTTCTTTGTTAGTCTGGCTAAGGATTTGTCAATTTTATTGATATATTTGAAGAACCCGCATTTGGTTTTGTTTATTGTTTCTAGTGCTTTCTTATTCTCTATTTCATTTAGTTCTGCTCGAATCTTTGTTATTTCCTTCTTTCTACTTCCTTCTCGTTTAGTTTGTTGTTGTTTTTCCAATTCTTCCAAGTGTGCTGTTATTTCTTCAATTTTAGCTCTCTCCCCTTTTTTAGTATATGAATTTATGGCTATGAATTTCCTCTAACTCTGCTTTCACTGCATCCCATAGGTTTTGATATGTTGTGTTGTCATTTTCATTAGTTTCATGGTAGTTGCTGATTTCTTTTGATATTTCCTCCTTGACCCACTCTTTGTCTAAGAGTGTGTTGTTTAACTTCCATAGCCTTGTGCCTAACGTGTTTCTCTGTCCCTTAATCATTTCCAATTTCATTCTCTTTTGGTCAGAGAAATTACTTTGTATAATCTCAATCATTCTGAATTCATTGAATGTTGTTCTGTGACATAGCATGTGGTCTATCTTGGAGCATGTTCCATGTGTTCTCGAGAATAATGTAAATCCTGCTGTATTTGGGTGTAGTGTTCTGTATATGTCTATTAAGTTCAGGCCCTCTAATGTATTGTTGAAAACCTTTGTTTCTTTAGTGATTCTCTGTCTAGATGTTCTGTCTAATGAGGATAATGGTGTATTAAACTCCTCTGCTATAATTGTAGAGGCATTTATTCCTCCACTTAGTTTTTCCAGGGTTTCCTTGATGTATTTTGAGGCACCCCGAATAGGTGCATAAATGTTTATGATTGTTCTCTCTTCTTGAGATATTACCCCTTTTACTAGTATATAATGTCCATCTTTGTCTCATATGATAGTTTTGCATTTAAAGTCTATTTTGTCTGATATTAGAATAGCTACTCCTGCCTGTTTTTGGTTATTGTTAGCTTGTAAAATGGTTTTCCAGCCATTCACTTTAAGCCTCTTTGAATCCCTGTGTTGAAGGTGGGTTTCGTGTAGGCAGCATGTAGATGGATCATATTTCCTTATCCATTCTGCCAATCTGGGTCTCTTGATAGGAGAATTTAGTCCATTAACATTCAGTGTTATTACTCGTAATGAATTTCTTACTTCAGCCATTTTTCTTTGGGTTAATGTATGTCATATTTTGTTTTGTTTTTGTTTTTTGTCTTGTTAGTTGCTTTTAAACTCTCCTCCAACTCTCTCTCCCTTGATTTTTCCTTTCAACTTGTAGAACTTCCTTTAGTGTTTCTTGAAGTGCAGGTTTCTTATTGACATACTCTCTTAATTTCTGTTTATCTGTGAGTATTTTAAACTCTCGATCATTTTTGAAGGCCAGGTTTGCTGGATAGAAAATTCTTGGCTGGAAGTTTTTTTCTTTTAGTATTTTGACTATGTCACACTAGTGTCTTCTTGCCTCCATGGTTTCAGCTGAGAAAGCAGCACTTAATCTTACTGTGCTTCCCTTGTATGTGATGGTTCTCTTTTCTCTTGCTGCCTTGAGTGTTTTCTCTTTGTCTTGAGCATTGGACATTTTGACAAATACATGTTTTGGAGTTGGCCTGTTGGGATTTATACTGTTTGGGTTGTGATTTGCTTCCTGGATCTGCACATCCATCTCTCTCAATAGGGTTGGGAAGTTTTCAGCCATTATTTCCTTCAACACTTCTTCTGTTCCCTTTCCCTTCTCTTCTCCTTCTGGAATGCCTATAATGCTTATGTTTGTGCATTTTGTGTTGTCGGTTATTTCTCTGAGTCCCTCCTGGATTTTTTCTATCTTTTTGTTTATTTTTTCTATTATCTGTTTGATTTCAGATGTATTGTCTTCCACATCACTAATTCTTTTTCTGCCTGTTCAAATCTGCTGCTATGTGAATCCAGCGTATTTTTGATTTCTTGGATTGTGCCATTGGTCACCATCACATCCATTATCTTTTTGGGAGTGTTTACAATTTCCTCAGTATGTTCTCCCAATGTCTTCTTTATATTCTTAATCTCCTCCTTCACTTCTTTAAGTTGGTCCATGATATTTGTTTGGAAATCTTTGATTAGTTGTTCAATGTTCTGCTTCACTTCCTCGTTTTTAGTTTGTTCATTGGATTGGTCCATGTTTTCCCGTTTCTCAGTGTGGTTTGTAATTTTTTGTTGCCCTCTAGTCATCATTTTATCTTGATGGATTTATTCAGTTGATTAGCTTCTCTCTCTGCTCTAGAGTTTTATTTAGCTGGTGGTTCTGTGTGCGTGTAAACTCTTCTCTTTGATACTTTTTCTTCGTATTTTATTTCCTTGCTTCTTTATATGTTCACTTGAAGGCAAAATATAAGGGCCGGAGGAGTCAAAGATGAGAGAAAGGAAGAAAGATAATAGTAATATTGTTAAAAGTTAGAAGAGTGACCAAATAAGACTTAATGAAGTGAATATTTAACTCAAGTAGGCAGTGTAGAGTAATAGGAAAGATATTGGAGTACCTAAAATGGACTTGGAAACGAAATAGAGGAATATATATATAATGATTTAGAAGGCTAGAATTATGAGGTGGGAGAGAAAGAGTTAAGAAAAGGCTGACAGGACAGAGTTAATATTAATTTTAAAAAAAGAAGAAAACAAAATAGAGGGAATAGAAATTGACACACTTGGGTTTTGGGCATATGGAAAAATGTGATATTTAATAGCCACAACAGAAAGCAGAAGGCAGAAATATGAGGGAAGGATAAGAGGTAGTTTGGAAAACAAAATCAATATATAGAGAGAATGCGAAATTGCTGAAGAAGAAGCACAGCCAAGAAGAGACAAGCTAGCAGCACCTAATTTTTAAAAAATTAAAGAAAGAAGAAAAGGGGGAGGAAAGAGGAAAGAAAAGCAAGAGACAACAAATAAACAGAGAAAAACCAAACAACCACACAGGCAAGCAGTCAAACAAAGCTAAGGGGGATCAATATTCCCTGGGGTCTCTGTGGATCTTCTCAACCTCCTTGTGTTTATCAATCAGTTTTCCCACAGGGTTCTATATGCAGGTCCTGAAGCAGCTTTTGGCTATTAAACTAAATTACAAAGAATTTATTTTCATTTATTAAAGTGACCGTTTTATTTATTTTATTTATTTATTTTTTTTGCCATAATACAGGACCAAAAATAAGTCCTTCTCCAGACCACGCCCATCACGGAGGGGACCCTAACTGGGCTTGTGGAAACTGATCAAGCACTTCCCAATTTCTGGATTTCCCCAGGGATGCTAAAGTTCTGATGCTTGTCAGTGTAGAACGCTGAAAATGCAGATTCTGTCCTTCTGGATCAGAGCCCCAGCGTCACCGGGCTGCTGGCAAATGAGGTTTACTCTGCAGATTCACCTCTCCCCTCAACCTGGCACTGATTCTAGCTGGCTTATCTGCTCTCCAAAGTTATGAACGGGTCCAGACAGGCAAATCGACAGCTAAAGTATCCCCTCTCTGCTTTCTGTCAGAACTCTCCCTCTCTTGGAGAGTGCCCCTTTCCCCAGCTCCGCGGGCCGGGGCTTATCCATGGGCAGCTAGTCAAATCAACTCCATCTGCAGATTCACCCTTCCCCTCCTCTGGGTGCCGATTCACTGTAGCTGTTTTGTTCATCTAAGTTGCAAGGGGCTTCAGGCAGCCAAATTCCAAGAAATTAAAGCTCTCTTGCCGGAGCTCCCCACTCAGAAAACACCCTTTCCCACCAGGCTCTGTCTCCCAATTACTAGATGGGAGTTGCGGTTCCAACTGGCTTTTTTTTTTTTCACCCCATAAGGGTGGGGGTGAGTCGACTGTGTTAACCACCACAGGCAGGCTTAAAATTTGCAAATCTCTATGGTTCAGTCCACGCAGTCTATCTGAGCAGATAGATGTCCCAAGCTTCTCACTCCACACACCCACAGTACAGACCTCCATGCAGGACCCCTTCTACTATCCACCATGCTCTGGGAGCTATCTGTGGTTGCCCTCCTAAGCAACGCCATATTGCCTCCGATCTCTAGAATGTTACATTTTTGAAGAGAAGTTTGAATTTATTCTATCAGTTTTGTTATGTAGAATTCTTTTTTCAACAGTTTGTGTCATACGAAATTTGTTGTACATCCATTTGAAAATCATGAAAAGTTGTTTTATAAACTTGCAGTGCACTCACCATATTTCTTTAAAAGTGTTAATTTATTTTTATTTGTATGACTTTTTATTTTATTAATTTGATTGATAGCACAATCTTACCATACTATACTTGACTGCAAGGAGCTGCAGTACATCAGCAGACATGAAAAACTTCACCATTTCACCATAACTCAAATTCTTGGGAGCACCTGGTCTTGCAAAGTCTGCTGTTTTTGACTTATCTGACATAAATGACTGGAAATCTTCTAACTGTTATTGTCAATGTAACTGACCTACAGTTACACTTTCCAATGTGCTTCCTTATAGGCAATTTATACCTCATAGAGCTTTGCTGAATTTCAGTTACTATTTCCAAATTGACTGTGAATTTTCTGGCAGACAGTAAATTAATTTCTCTATTAGCATGTGCTGGTCATATTTCCTGTTTATTTTGTTTATTTGCTCAGACCTTGTTTTTATGTACTATATCTGTCATGTTGCCATTTGCCATCCTCTGCACAATGGGGTCACCATCACCTCATGTCTGTGCACTCAGGCAGCTGGTGATTCACCAGCAGGTGAGCTCATCAATTCTGTGATCCATACTGGGACCACCAATTCTTTTTTGGAATAATCCTAGAAAAAGTATGATATTTAATCAAATTCCCCTAATGCCTAAAATATATTCTCATATTTTCAAATTTCGGAAAATTGAAGACTCTATCTTTCATCTTTTTAAAGTGATTTGAATCTACCTGTCATATTCACAGATGTTCCCTAGGAAAGGACATCATTTACAATTTTATATTCAGGTTTCACTCTTACAAAGGCAGAGAGTTACATTTCTAAAACTTCATATTCATTAATATGATATTTTTGTCACATTGTGATGCTTATTCCAATTTAAATTTAATGTAGCTTCATTATTATCCATCACATTCCCCTTCAGATATTTGAATTTGTAAAACCATTGATTCCCAATGTCTATAGGTTGATAAAAATCTAGTGATTTTCTTACCTTCATCCATTTGACTTCACCAAAAATTGTATATTGAAATTTATGGTTTCTGAGGTTCTGCATTGATATTTCTGTGTGTGTATTTTTAGCTTATGTGGCAGAATGGGGTAAGGTATGTCAGATGTGGAATTTATTTTTTTCCTGATATATATTTCCTATGATTAATAAATAGTTAACAAGATGATTTTTACCACAGGAGGAGGGAAACCATTTCTTCCTACATATTTTCAACATTTTTATTTTATTTCTCTATTATGAAAACGTTCTTCAAATATCTTCTAATATTATAAGGATTCTCTAAAATAGCTGTCTTAGTTTTCCAAAGGGCATCCAATGAAAAGTACTAGAAATGGGTTGGCTTTCATAATGGGGACTTTTTAAAGTAAAAGTTATAGTTTTGAGAACATAAAACGTCCAAATCAAAGCACCATCAGAGATGCTTTCTCTCAAAATTCAACTCCTGTTGATCCTAGCCTACTGCCACTTGGCAATCAGGCAAGACAGTCTACCTGTCTCTTCGGCTTGCTCCTTAAACTCATCTGTGACCAATTAGTCATCTATCCCCTGGTCTTGTCTCCTTGAACCTCTTGGGGCTTCTCTCCTTGAGCTCAGCTGTGGGAAATCCTGGAGTCATTTCTCTCACATGGCTGAAGCAAAATGGCAGCTTTTTTTCTCCCCATGTATGTGTGTGTCTCTCTCTCTGTGTCTCCATTTTTATCAGACCCATCGAAAGTGTGGAGACTCAAGCTGGTTCACTCCTCAATGACATAGTCCAATAAGAATGTACCACACTCACAAGAAGGGGTTGGTTCAAAAATTTAATCTTTTTGATATTCTTTTTGAGACTCATAAAAGAAATTCAAACAGTCGCAGTAGCCATGAGTGTGTTGGAGTAAATACTGATGGTACCTTCAAGAAGAGATCAGGAATGACATTTTCAGTTATGTCTTTGAGAGGGCAACTACGTCAGAAAATTTAGTAACTCAATGACAGCAATATCCTTTAAATCCTAGAAAATCTCTACACGTTCTTTTAGTAATAGGGGGAGGGAAACTCTGAATGGTTGTAATTCTACTTGGTGAGAGCATTTGGTTTCCTGGTGGGATCATGATCTAGCTAGTGAACTGGGTCTGGCACAATTATAATTTATTTTTAGAATCTCTATGTCATTTCATAGCAAAGGTTTTGAGGAAATAAAAAGATTCCAATTGAAAAAAGGATGTATAAGAAAACAGAAGAGCACATATTGTGTACATATTTAATTAAGGTAGAAAAACAAGAAAATTGTATGTTTGAGAGATTATGTTTGAGAACCTGAAAAATTATGAGGAAACTTTAGGGAAGTCTTCTAACATCAAAGTCCAGATTTATTAAATTTTCTTACCATGTGAAAGAGAAAAGGAATTAGAAAACTGGATGTTATGGAGTAATAAACATTCCTGAGGATAGAGCTACAACTTCAAATGTGTTGAAATATGTGGTGCAGAAACCAAGGTAGTATTTTGCTTGGGAACCACAGGGTAATATTGATACCCTTTAATGTGTGTAGTTCTTAATTATTATACAAATGGTATCCATACCATTAGGAATTTTTATTGGGAGGATAACAGTTTTGTATGACAGATACATGCAATGAGTAACTCCTTTGTTTTGAAATCTTTAACAGAATTATAGTGCTGTAGGTGTTCAGGGAATATTGGAGTAAAATAGGCAGAGAAATTGTATGGTCAATATTGACTTGTAAATATTCTCTAAAATTTATTTTATTTTTACCCCATCTCAATGAGTTAGTCCAGAGGAAAAGAGGTACTTGGGAAACTAATCATAAAATGGATGCACTCTTAGAGGTTATTGATGGGGGTTTGTTGGGAAGTAGATCAGGTACCCCATAAAATATATTTTTCAGTCTTAATCCATATTCCAGTGGGTGGAAACCCATTTGCAAACAGAAACTTTGAACATATTATTATTAAAGTATAGCAAAACTGAATGAAGCTGAACTTTAATTCAGCATGGCACAAATCCTTACAAGCAAAGGAAGTGACATGCAGAAATAGAAGTCAGAAGTCAGCAGAAACCAGAGACTCAGACACAAAGAGAGAGAGATTGCCTTGTGACAGAGGATTTCTTGAGTGGTACAGACTCTTGAATAAAATAAGCCCTGCCAAATTCCCAAACTGTGACATTAACTTACTGTTGTTCAAACCAATCAGTTTTTGTTATGTGTCATAGATAACCTGGCAAACTGAGACAGGGACATAGGAAAGCAAGGTAGTCAAGGGAAGCCCCCAAAGATGTGAACTGGGCTATCAAAATCTGGAAAATCATGAAAAAGGGTTTGCATATAATAATGCATTCCCATTGGGCCAAAAGTTTCTGACCTAATTGGCTAGTGGTGGTAGAAGAACTGAGAAGAAAGGCAGAAGGAAAAATAAGAGTCTAAAGGATAGAGGCAAAGAAAAGGATAAACAGAAAGTTTTTGTTTCCTGAATCCCAACACAAATCTTTTTATTCTTCATAAGAAAGTTGAGGGTTGGTTGAAAAGGAAGGACCTAACAGGGGATACTGTTGCTCTAATGTCTACTGAAAACATTCCTGGATGACCACACAGCATTTTATCTCCTTGCTGACCCAAAATCATTTGGGAAACCTACAGGATGACTTCCTCCGAGGGAAGCTATTGTGTTTTTGATTGATATGCCTGTTGGGTTCCTCATTTCCTGGTGTGCAAGAGCAGGATAATTGTGAACCTACTGTTCACTTGGTTTACAAAATAAGTATCAGTATTGTATTTGTGGAAGACTTTTTACCCCTCTTTGTTTAAAAATAGTGTTGTAAGTTTGTGGTGTGTGATTTTTTTCTGTTAATCATGATATACTTAAACTCTTGAGCTAAGTGTACATGTAGATAGCTGTAGAATATCAAATTATTTTATGTTTCCAAGTAGTGTAATATGGGAGCTCTAAAGAAATTAACAAAAATGGTGGAAATTGTTATGGTGGTTTCTGTGTCAAGGCTTAAGAATGAATATTCCTTAAGGAACATTTCTAATAGGACCCTAAATTACAAACAGTTTTATCATGTGCTAAAATTTCAATAATTTCCAAACAATTAAAGGGGATAAAACATCAGGGAGATGATATAAGACTTTTTTTTCCCTATTTATAGCATTTTACCACAACTGGAGTGGTAGGTTTCCATTCAGTTCTTCATAAACTCTTATTTATGGTAGAGCCTTTGAATTTGTAACACCAAGTAACCTGCTTTGCTACTCTATGTCAACATGACTTGGCCCTGTGGGAATCACTAGAATAGAATTTCATCCTAAAAGTTGAAGGTTTTCATGAAGGTTATTGAAGGATGGTTATAGCAGGTTATATATGTGATTTTCACTATCATTTTAGCATATATATTGAAGATATAAATAACCTCATTCCCTGAAAAAGGAACCATATTTTATCATGGTACATTCGGAATGTAGAGAAATAAAACAAAATGAAATGGTGTTAAGTTATTGAAATTCTGAAAACAAAACATTTTAGAGATCTCTGCTCTCACAAAATTTGGAATTCTTAGTACCACGCTCAATTATATATTACCGTGTTACATAGCTACTCTTTGGATACTAAGTGGTGGTTGGCTTGATTAGATGCTTATATAACTTAGATAATTGTAAAATTTCATATTGAGTAAATAATTCTGAAAATATGTGAGATATCCAGCTTTCCGGCTGGATTACTACATAGTGATATACCCTAATGAAGCATGAGATGCACTGTTTAGCAAATGGGTTCATTGGCTCCATGTTGGTGTTGGCTTTGGATGCCTTAAGGGCCCAATGGTTACTTCCCATTCACTGGAACATCCTTGAACTTGTGCATTACCATCAAGTATGTGATCACCTAAGTTCTTAACTGATTTCTTATGCTTAGTATTGACAATAGTATGATCCTTCTTGCCAATCAAATTAAATGTTAACATCTGAATCTTCTCTTACAAAGAATTGGGGTTATTCTATAATAACCTGGGTTGATGATATTTTGTGGACTCTATATATAGACATCATACCAATCACTTAAAATGTAAAATTACTTATTATGATAAGTGTAAACAATCCAAAAATTTGTGATGATTGTAACAATGGTAATTTATGTACACACATATTCATTATGAATTAATAATAATAATGAGGACATAGCAGTTGTGGATATTCTTCTTTATTAATTTATATGGTTATCTTTAAGATGCTCAACAATAAAATCCTCTCTCAGATGGTCTGTTTTTTTTTTCCTCTGTGTAATGATTTCACCTTCCAGACTTGTATTCTTTTGCTTATACCGATCCCTAATAAACTTGTCACTGTTTTCCAAGTAGAATATTTACCTTCTTACCTCATTGTGCTCATGTTCTTTTGAGATTTTGAGGCAGGGATGTAGGATTTTGAGGATTTTATTCTTGACTTTATCTCCATGTCTTTAAAAGAATTCTCAATATTCACTCAGGATTCTTTCAGTTAACCTTCTTTCCTCAGCAAGAAGGCTAAGCAGCAGAAACTGTCCTAACCTAGAGTAGGAATTTACATTGTGCTGTAATTGTGATTTTTGTTCATTCTACTTTGTCAGTTTTCAAACTTTATGTCTGTTTGAGATACGGTTTATTTTTAATTCATGTGAGGGGAACTCAATGACAGTGTTTTATTTCACCTGTTGAACATGTTATACAAAACTATTAATTTAAACTTATGATATATATATATATATATATGCATACTATTTTCTACCTTTTTCCATAGCCTGCTGATCCATTTATCATGAGACAGGGCTTCTAAAATGTCAATGAGCAAACACTAACCCACACGCCATGCTTTTGAACTTCTGCTTCCTTACCTTTTACAAAACCCCAACTCATTATACCTCAAAATGTAAAAGGCTGTCATCATCTAATTTACTCAACAGATTGGCCAAAATATCTGTGGGGAAAAAGGTATTGAAAAAACATAGCTTTTCTGAAGGCTGCAAATAGTGGCTCGATCTCCTGAGAATGGTCAGAGGAATAAGTATTCCATTGCTTTTCAGAAAGAGATCACCACATATAACAGATAAGTCTGATATACATTTCTTCATATGGCTTAGAATAAAATCACACCATTATAAAAATTAACCCTTTAAGATATGCTCAATGAATAGAAATGCAGATAATGTTTGGGAACTGAAAACTCATATTTTAATCCTCAGGGATGTTATTTTTGATCTTTATGCTCCTTCCTCCTTGTGTTTGTACTTTAATTTTTACATGTATTTGCACCAAATTCTAATCTGACCAAGATATTTTGACAGTCTTAACTATTATTAGCATTTGTATGTCTCTCCACATCCTAATTCTTTCATTGTGCTACATATTAATTAAGCATTGAAAATCATATAATGATTTTATGAGATATAGATATCTATATGCATCATACCAATATGGCAATATAACATTTACTCTGTATGATGAAAGTTTGGATATTCTCCATTTTGATTTGCAGCATCATGTTATCACTATATAGTTTGACTCTCAGGAAACAGCACGGTATTAGCAGACATGGGAAACTGCACCAACTTCATGGAATTCCTCCTCATGGATATCTCAATCTCCCGGGGTCTCCAAGGCTTACAAGGTCTAGTGTTCTTAGTGATCTATCTGGGAGCCCTGACTAGAAATCTTCTTACCATTACTGTTATTGTGACAGAGCCACCCCTTCACTTCCCAATGTAATTCTTTGTAGGTAATATATCCTTGTTGGATTTTTGTTACATCTCAGTAACTGTTCCCAATTCAATCATGAAAATGATACCAAATAATGATACAGAGAATTAAGCCTAAAACAGTACCTCTAGAAGCAAGTTTAAGTTAATGAAAGCAAATTCTGTTTTCTCTCCAGTAGGGCTCATGGAGTGTGTGGAGCCACTGTGTTTTCCTCTATCATTGATTACCACCAGTTCATAGAACATCAGATCTATAGATTCTCTTTAATTCTACCCATCACATGTTATCCCATGAACTCAGTGCAGATGTGTCCATGGCTGAATTTAGCATTAATGTAGTACCATGTTCTATCCTGTATCACACTAAATGATTTATATTTAAAGTATTTATACTCTATCACATATTTTAGTCTTCATGATATGTGTTTTACATATTTTTGTCTTTATTCTCTGTCTGCATAGCTACCAGGCAGTAAGTACATCACAGACTGTGTTCTTTCTCCCCACTAGTAACTCTGGTAAATGGCAACCCTGATATAAGTTTTATGTTGTTCAGTGTTAAGAACATGAATCTATTTATAGGCATGAGTATTTCTCTATGCAATTATCTAAAAATGATACACATTTTATGTTCATAGACATAATGTAGAAGTTACACTGAAATAACTTCATGCTTCTAGCGGTACTGTTTTAGGCTTAATTCTCTGTACAATTATTTGGTATAATTTTCACTGTATGTGAATTAGTGTGTATGCATGGTTATATTAATGATAAAAAGCTATTGATATCTCCATGATGTCCAGATTATGTATATATCTTTCAACAATTCTAACTAATTATATATGTATTGAAAAAAATATAATTGTCATGGTTTGAAATCCCAACTGGGGAAAAAAATGAGCAGTTTTATTTCAAATAAAATTGCGGTATAAGGTTTCATTCTTTGCACATGTATTTCATTAATTTAATAAATACTATTATGAAATAAACTCACTCAGTATTTTGTTTTATATTTTAAAAATTTTATTGAAGTATATCATTCATACATGAACATACATAAAAAAAAAGTGTATAGTAAAAGTTGTGAACTTACAAAACAAACATGCATAACATCCTACGAGGTTCCATACATCACCTCTCCACCAACAGCTTGCATTGTTGTGAAACATTTGTTACAAATTATGAAATAATATGGCCAAAACATTACTACCTACTATAGTCCATATCTTACATTTGGTGTAATTTCCCTCCAACCCACCTTATTATTATTTTTTAAAATATGTTTTTATTACAGAAGTTGTGATCTTAAAAAACACCATGCACATGTGTAGAATTCCCATACAAAGCACCCATTTACTAACACACCACGCTGTGGTGGAACGTCACTCAGTCATTTCTATTTGTTTTATTTAACTCAAAGGATCAGTGAGAAATGTTAAAGTACAACTGAGTTCTTGTTGTTATTCCATCTATTGCATTGTGATCCATAGCACCCAACACATTTATTCATTCCCTAATGCATGGATACCTATTCTGTTAAAACTTTTAACTTACTAAATGATTTTATTTGTAACATTGCATTTTTCCATTTATAAACTGATATGGAACATATCAATATTATGCTTTCACTATGTCTTTGATAAAGCATGGCAAAATGCAGCTTTCCATTATTGCCATTCTTATATTCACAAAAGTGAATTTCATTTATGCCTGAATTTCCAGGTTTCAAATTCTTAATAAATTAGAATTTCTGATAATTAATATCTACATGCAAATTATATTTTCAATATAGCATTTTTATCCATATTTTTGGCATTTCTATCCATATTCCTTTGATTTGAAAGTGGTTTTGTTAACGTGTTAGCAAGTATTTATTTCTTTTCAAATTGAAACAAGGAAAAATTTCCTATTATTCCAATCAACAATTGACTTTGCCTATATGTCCTTCTTGGCAGAGATAACTTTTGTGAAAAAGAAATTCTCTTGCCATATTTTGTGGGTTTATATATTGTTCTGGGAGATTTTATTACACCAGTGCATGTTTACTTTGGTTTCTCCATTATCTATAAATTCTGTACTTTTACCTCTTAAATTTAGGTTTTTATTTTTTTTGTGTTTCACCATTTTAAAGCAAGAAAAAAAGGATACAAATGAATGTTCTTCCTTTGGGGAGATAGTGTTCCTCTCACCATTTACCAAGCAATCTACTTCTGGTTTGTTTGAGCAAACTTTATCAAGTTTATAAATTACCTTAAGTATATATACAGCTCATTCTAAGCGTTATGTTCTGTTCCTTTTAACATATTTATACAGCACTATAATGTATTTTTTATTAAATACTTGGCAATATCAATACATATTATTTTGTTGACATTCTTTTCAAAATATAATATATCAAGCTGATATGGTATTTAAATAATAAAATTACCCATCGAAAAAGTAAGAGCAGTGTAGAAAAAAGAAACAAAACTTAAAAGGGTATTCTACATGCATAATTCAACAAAAATTACTTTAAATGAAAATTTCTGCTCAAAAATAATCTTACATTAAATAGTACTCAATCTGAAATGTTAAATTCTGAAGAACTAACAATCACATTCTAAAATTATTATGGAACACATATAATGGGTTGAAAAGAAGAAAATATATTTCTACTTCAGCCAGCCAGCTTCTCCAGGGGAATTTAACAAAACGTTCATCAAAATTCCCAACTTGCTGTCTGCCCTATGTAATTCAGACTTCCCAAACCCCAGAGCTGTGTGTATTAATTTCTATAAAAAATATATTATATATAATTTATTTATTATATACATATATATGTTATATATAATATACAAAATTATATACAAAATTTTATACAGAATGTGTATATATTTAAATGCATATATTATATACACATTCTGTCAGTTCTGTTTCCCTGAGAGACACTGACTTAATACCTGGAGTATTTTATATAAGCCTATATTTTATGTAAACCCATATTGAAAGTTTCTTATGAATTTTAAATATTGATAGGTAATAATATATTCATTGGTATAAAATACTTTTATTATGTTAAGTGTAAAATGGGACAATATTAGTGATCAATGTGACAATAGGAATTTATCTGCACACATAACTTTCATGTATTATTAATAATAGAAAAATGAATAGGAAAAATAAAAACAAAAAATACATATTTAGCAGGTTGTTGTAAAGTCTTTGTGTGATGTGAGGTAAATGAACTAAATTCCAGAGAATAAGAAACCTTTCTAACTACTACTTCTACTCAAACCTATATGTGATGCAGGAGTTTTTAGGTGTACTTCCAGAGACTGTATCCTCTGGCCCACCTATGCGGCAGCTGTGCCGGGAATCTCAGTGGAGCTGCAACTCCTACCCTACAGCTCAATGGACTCATCCAAGTAACCTGGCGAGGAGACGACGATGGGCAACAGCCATCCCAGGGAATGGAGAGGGCCTGCAGCTGAAGGCAAGATAATCCCATCCACTATATCCATGGAATATAAGCCCTCTCTCACTTGGAGGTGGAGTGGACA
>JAQZBX010002870.1:0-49133 GCA_029593785.1 Cabassous unicinctus | reverse complement strand
TGGAGCTGTGGACTAGAGTGGACTTGGTGTTCTGTTGTAGACATATTGTGATTCAAGCAATGGAAGAAATTGTAGCAGTGAGGTGGAACCGGTGCCCACTGGACATTTTTGGGGCAGGGAGAGGAGGGGCAGTTGAAATACTCGGGCTTTTTTGGTACTTTGGGGGTTGTCCTGAGTGGCAAATTGGCGATGGATGTAGGCCATTTTCCATCAGAATATACCATGCACAACTGGGTGGGAGAGAGTGTGATCTGTGATGTGAACTGTGGTCTATGCTTGGTGGCAAGGCCCCAGGATGTGTATATCCATTGCGGGTGTTGTACCACACGGATGAGGAATGGTTGTGTGGGATATTGTTGGAGGTGTGGGCGGTGGGGAACTTGGGAATCCCTGTAATTTCTGAGTAATATTTAGGTAATCTAGGCACCTTTAAAAATATTTATATATATATATATAACAAATAAGATTTATGTAAACAAATGCACATATTTGCTTATGTATTTATATATCATTTTATAAATAAAAATTAAAAATAATAATAAAAAATAATAAGTGTATAGTAAAAGTTTGTGAATGTACAAAATAAACATATGTAACATCATACAGGGGCCTCATACATCATCCCTCCATCAACACCTTGCAGTGTTGTGAAACTTTTGTTACAAACTATTCAAGGTCATCATCATAATATTATTACTAATTATAGTCCATATCTTATATTTGGTGTATTTTCCCCAAAGCCAACCTATTATTTTTTAAATGTATTTTTATTATAGAGTTTGAAAACTTACCAAAAAATCATGCAAATGTGCAGAATTCCCATACAACACTTTTACCAACACAACACACCATGGTGGAATATTTGTTACAGATTATGAGATAATATCATCAGACCATTACCACCAAACATGGTCCATAGCATACAGTTGGCACACTTTTGTTTGGTTCTTTTTAATCTTATTTTGAATTCTAATATGGATCTGCATTGGTATTTTTAAATCAAACCACAAAAAGCTAAATTTACCAAGGCCTAGTGATAGCACTCAATGTTACTAGTACTGTATTGTTGACTTTCTTTTTATTCTCATTCTTTTATTTTACCATAACCTAGTTAAGCATGCTTGTATTAGTCAGCCAAAGAGGTGCTGATGCAAAATACCAGAAACTGGTTCTTTTATATAAAGGCTATTTATTTGGGGTAGACGCTTACAGTCACCAAGCCATAAAGCATGTTACTTCCTTCACCAAAGCCTATCGCCACATGTTGGAGCAAGACAGCTACTGATGTCTGCATTATAGGATCACCATCATCCCTCATCTGTACAGACAGACAGCAGGTGTCTTGTGAGCTATTGGGCTAGTCTATTCTCCCATCCACACAGGCAACATGTTCAGTCTTCCCTTCACAGAGTCCAATATGATCCATCAATTTTTCTGTGATGTACTTCAATTAATGAGAATCTTATCTTAGGCTGCCCAACTTTTTGAATCTGTGGCCCTGGCTGTAAGTGCTTGTCTCCTCTTACTTGGTTTTGTCATCTTAGTCATCTCATATATTAACATATTTTTAACTGTACTTCAGGTGCAATCTCTGGAAGCCCAAAACAAAGCCTTATAATCCTGCTTTCTCCAAATAGCTACTTTTATTTATCATTTCTGGATTGTTTCTTGTTTGGGCCACCTATCAAAAGAATCAACAATTCAAACACTGCTGACAGCCAAGTTCTACACTGCAATCACCTTTCTCATAAACCACATCCTTTTAAGCCTGAGGAACAGGGAAATAAAGCATGTTCTCGATAGAATGTTAGCTAATATTCCTGTATACCCAAAGAAAGATTTTTTTTTATTTGATTGAAAATAACATTTAAAAAATCAAAGTGGAATAAAATGTATAAAATCTTTATCTCTACATTCAAATAAAGTTCAAATGTTGGTCAATTGATTGTTTCAATATAAAATGAGAGATATATAATTAAATTTGCATAGTTAATATTTGCACATAAAATTTGCTTGAATAAAATGAATTATTATTCTGTACCCACTCTTTTTTGAATGTTTACTATTATATATTTAAAAAGTAAGTATGTGGGGTTGTCTTCTTATAACCATGTTGTTTTAAATGGAGCAAGGTCAAGAAAGTTGTATAAGTGTTTGAGATTCACAGTATTTTCTGTGACAAAGCTGGGATGAAGCTAAGATTTATTTTACTTCAAATATATATCTTTAATTCTTCTTTTCACCATGTAATATAATTGTTATAATTTAATGTTTAAGTAAATACATATATATAGATAGATAGATACTAGATAGATATTAGTCAGATAGATAGAAAAATAGATAATAGTATTTAATACAATGTATTTCAGTATACTTATGCAGTGTATCCTGAACATAAATTTATAATTCTTCTAATTACAAGGAAAATACTCACATATTTAAACAGATTCATTCATAATCATAACTTTCTACTACTTGAAATTTATTTCAGACTCCCTATCTATTACAGAGATGGAGATACAGAAAGAAAGAAGGCAGTCATTATTTATAGCATGGAGAAAGATCTTCTGTCTTATAGCCATTCAAACAAAAAATTAAAATAAGCAATGTATAAAAATGAATATCATATTAAACAAATAATTCTGATAAAGATTCAATGTTTAAAATAATAAATAAAAATCTAGAGAAAGGTAATAAGGTTGCTGAATTGAAGAATTGACATTTCTGCACATGAGATTAGATAACACACAATGGGTGAATTAAAGGGAATCCCATTGTCTGGTACAGTAGAAGCTGATGATGATGGCAGATAGGAGAAAAAAACACAGTGTTTATCCTTGATTCCTACTTGAGAGAAAAGAAAATTTTCTCTCAATACCATTTTAAAGCTCATTGCACGGTAATTATCTATTTATAAGGTAATTTATGTAATATTAAACGGTCTCATTCCAAGTGTGAGAAGAATTTACATTTAAGAAAAATGGCTTTCATGTTTCCATGCTGTGTAATTTGAAATATTAATCAAGTTTAATAATTAGATATTGAGTTGAATAAATTATGGCAGTCAATTGGACAATACCCAAAGCAATTTCCCCTCATATACAGTATGAATACAATTCATATTGAATATGTTGTATGTGTGTATACATGTACTTCATTAAATCTAATAAATTTTGTTGTTATATCAATCTATTCTTTGCTGTTTACTTGTTTACCTCAAAGGATCAGTGAAAGTTGCTTAAGTATAATTATTTTTTTTTTTGCTTTTCTAACAACTGTTTTGTCCCCACAGCACCCATCATATATTATTTATCTATTCCAAAATCTATGAATACCTAAGCTTCTAAATACCAGTTTCCTAAATGACATTTTTTCAGTAGAGCATGAACATTATGCTTAGTCCATGTCATTGCTAAAACACCAAAAAAAGCCCAGCTTTACAGTTGTTGCCATTGTCATCCTGATAAAACTTTGTCTCATTTTTCCTGAGTTTCCATGTATCAGATTGACAGTGAATTTGAGATTCACATAATTAATAGCCATATTGGAAATATATTTTGTATATTACTAAATGAAAAATTAATTTTGCCATAGCTTTATTTTGTTTCTAGACATATCCTTTGATTTGAGAATGTTTATGTTAAAATTTAATTGCGTATATTTATACCTTCTGAATTTGGAGCTAAGGATACCATTTCTTATTTCTCTAATCATCTATTATTTGTATATATTTCTCTTTGAAGAGGTAACTTTTTTGTTAATATCAAATAATTCTTTCCCTTTATATTGTAGTTTTATATGTTGTTTAAGGTGGTTTTAACCACCTCAAGTTTTCAGTTATATCTTTTTTTCCTGTTAGCTCTGTAGTTTTTTCTTTCAAATTTAGGCTTTTGATATATCTGGAATCTACCTTTTAAAGCAGGAAATAACCCTCTGAGGTTCCAGTTTTCTTCTTAATCTACTTCTCCTTTGTTTCATTGCAGCTCTTAGATTAAGGTGTAAATTACATTGAATATATATACCTATATCTTGATATATCTACTCCTGCATTAACACTATATTGTATTGTACTCTGTAATATTAATATATGTTAAGGTAATTAACTTCCTTCAGAAGATGAGTGATCCAATATGTTGATCATTATGTCACCATGTTTGTTTTAGAATGAGATTTTTCAGATCCTTACATATGTAACTGCATTTCAGATTGTGAATCCATTTAATTCATAAATTTTTTAAAGCTGACATTCATTGTGCTATTTTTGTATCTGTAATGTGAAATATCATTTAAGAGCCATTTATATTTTTCTAGGGTACTCTTTTGCATTTTCCAGGACAATTTTAAAAATATTTTATTTACCCTAAATAACATGTAATAATATCATATAACATAAATTATATAACATAGATTTAATTGCACTCATTAATATGAATTTTATTTCTATTTAATATAGTTTATATTATGCTAAAATAATATACTTTAAACAAATTTTAATTATTTCTTTAAAATTATTTAAAACAATTAAGCCAAAATTACCAAATTTATGACTACTGATAGAATTGTTACCATTATTACAATGGCTCTTGTTATTATTACTATTTTTGTTATTATCACAATGCTGATAACACCTACGCCAGAACAATGAGTAATATGAATGTATAGCCCCACTGTCTCTAAGAAGGGTAAAGGACATACACTATCTAATTAATGATTTTAATAATAGCTTAGAGTTGCTACATAAACTCTGATTTGAATTGTGTATTTAATCTTATCACAGACTGGATAACCCCAACATTACTGAGTATTCCAACTATAGCAGCATTAAATAATTAAATTTTCTTTTCATATATAAATTAGGTACTGAAGCAATATGTTTTAATTACAATAAAAAGAAGCAAACAATAGAGAATTTAATGGCTCTTTAGACTAAAGATTTCCAATTAAAAATAACAATAATTACAAGCTCCATGTATGTTTATTCATACCTCCTTTTAGTTCCATTTCCTTCTAATTACCACCTGTACAAATTCAGACCCAGCACAGTGCAAATAGAAAACATTCTATTCATTTCCTTTGAAATTTCAAGACCACCCTTGCCAAATTATATTCCATTGTATGTGTGATGGTTAAGCTAATGTGTCAACTCAGCCAGGTAATTGTGCCCATTTCTTTGGTCCAGCAAGTACTGGGTTAATTGTAATACAAGGATATTTATGGGCTTTAGTCAACAGTGAGTTTACTGCATAGACGGCTGATTACACCTACAATCAACCAGTGAGATTGCCTTCAGCAAAGAGTGATGTTTTTCCAATCAGTTGAATGCCTTAAAAAGGAAAATGATAGAGAAAATTTCTCAGCTTGTCTTTGGATAGCAAATATCTCCCAGACACTCCTCAGGGACCTTCATTGCACTTTCATTGAGCCCCTGGTTGGCAACCTGCCTGTGTAACCTGGATATGTGTATACCCACATCATGTGAGAGACTCTTAACAAAATATCATACTACCTACAGATATCTCCTGTTGATTATGTTCCCTAGAGAATCCTGACTAATACAAGTTGGTACTGGGAGTGATTCTTGAGGAACAGAATCTTAAACATAAGATTTCTGAGGTGGTTCTGGCAGTTTTGCAATTGGGTCTCTACTCTAATAGGACTCAAGGGTACTAATGACTCCCTTTCCAATAATGAATAGGCCACTAATTGTCCATAGCATGAGTTCACAATGGAAAAATGCAAAATATCATCACAGATTCCCCTATTTCCACTGTTTTAAGAGGCAAAGATCCGGGTGAGAGTGTTTTAAATACCTTAACAAAGTTTTGCAGAGTCAAAAGATATAATGATGTTGGCTGGCTCCTCCTAGATACTCTGGATACAATCACAAGAGAAGGTGATGAACTAAAGGCTTCAAATTTGCAGCTCAAATGCTGCATGAATGATGTGAAAATTTCTATTTGTGCTCTGAAAGAAAATCTTGTTTCGTGCAGCCACAGGCTTGAAATATTGAGAACCAAACTCAGACTGTCATTGTACAAGTAGCATAATTACAAAGGAAACTAAAATCTCAATCCCACAGAGTATCTGCAGTTAAAGTGAAGACATTACTTCGAAAACAGTGCAACCCCAAAGACTGGGATAGGAGACATATAGGATGATGGTAATATTAGTGGGGATATTGGAACCCTAAATTCTGCTGAGACTTTACCAGATAAACCTGTGATGGCCTGCCCTGTGTAAACTAAACTTTTTCAACCTTATATCACCAAGCCTCAAGCCTGTCCCAGGGAGTGTACCTCCTTCCAGCCCTAAGGTGGGTACCATTCCAACTCCAGCATGCTCTGCCCAGCCTCCAGTCTGCCCTGAGGAATCTACCTTTCAACCCTGCTTGTAAAGATTAATCCTGTCCGACCGGAAGAAAATGCAGAGGAATGCTCTGAGATCAGTAGATCCCAAGACATTTCTAATCCAACATTTTATCCATCTTCCCACACCCCTCTTCTCTTTGAGACCTATCACTGGACTAAAATCAAAACAAGCCCACAAAAGTGAAATACAAAGTGTGACTCATGAGGAGGAGCACAATACTCTGAAAGAATTGCATGAGTTTTCTGACTTATATGGACATAAACCAGAGAAATATGTGTGGGGATGGATACTAAGGGTATGGGATAATTGCAGAAGGAATATAAAGTTGGATCATGCTGAATTTATTGATATGGGCCCACTAAGCAGAAATTCTAGATTAAATGCTGTAGCTCAAGGGATTAGAAAGGGCTCTAAAAGTTTGTTTGAGTGGCTACCAAAACATGGACCTAAATCTGGCCTAGCATATCTGAGGATGAGATGCCTGTTTTGCCCTGGAATGTAGTAGACGGAGGAATTCAAAGACTTAAAGAGATTGGAATGCTAGAATGGAATTACTATTTAAGATATGCTCACACACCCCAAGAATGTCCAGAGGACACATCTTTAACAAGGACTGTGAGGAATAAATTTGTAAGACTAACTCCATCTTTCCTGTATATCTCTGTGGTTGCTCTTCTCTGTAGTCCAGAAATGACTGTCAGGAGGAATGTAATGGGATTAGAATCCTTAAACATTATGGGGATGCTTGATTCTTGGTCAGGTAAAAGTAAAGTATTTGCAGTTAATCACCAAAGACAAGGTGGGTGTGGCTGCCATAATGAAAGTCAATTTCAAAGTGGCACTAAAAATATTCTGAGTTGCATAGAGTTATGACTTTGGCTAAAAGATCATGGGGTACCTAGAAGTGAAATTGATGGGCAGTCTACTAAATTTCTTCTGGATCTGTATAAGCAAAAGAGTTCTACGTCAAGTGAACAAAGCCATTACTCAAATTACAGATGTAGAGAAATAAGGCCCCTTATTCAATTCCCAGACTTGAGACAGTTTACAGACCCAGAGCCCCTTGAATGAAGAGAACGTCAGATCACCTTGGGAAAGGATCCTGTTAAGCTGCAAAAAATTTATACTGTTAATCTTCCTCTCACCTTTCCCCAAGGAGACTTATGGCCTTTTATCAGAGTAACCATGCATTGGGGAAAAGGAAATGATCAGATATTTCAGGGATTATTAGATTCTGACTCAGAAGTGAGATTAATTCCAGGAGATCCAAATGTCACTGTGGTCCACTAGTCAGAGTAGGAGTTTATGGATGTCAGGTGATTGATGGAGTTTTAGCTCAGTACTGTGTCACAGTGGGTTTAGGAGATCCATGGACCCATTCTGTGGTTTTTTCCTCAGTTCCAGAATGCCTAATAGGAATAGACATACTCAGTAACTGGCAGAATGCCCACATTGTTTCCCTGACTTGTGGAGCGACAGCTATTATCATAGGAAAGATCAAGTGGAAGTCTCTAGAACTGCCTCTGCCTAGAAAAATAGTAAATCAAAAGCAATACCAGAATTCTTGAGGGATTGCACAGATTAATGCCACCATCAATGAACTGAAGGATGCAGGGGTGATGATTCCCACCACATCCCCACTCAACTCCCCTACTTGGCCTGTGTAGAAAACAGATGGATCTTGGAGGATGACAGTAGATTATCATAAACTTAACAAGGGGGTGACTGGCAGCTCTTGTCCCAGATATGGTATCCTTTCTTGAGCAAATCAGCACATCCTGTGATAACCTGGAATGCAGCTATCAATCTCCCAAATGCTTTTTTATTAATTGCCATTATTAAGGGCCACCTGAAAAATTTTGCTTTCAGCCAGCAAGTCCAGCAGTATACCTGCACTGTCTTGCCTCAGGGGTATATCAACTCTCCAGCCCTATATCAAATTTGTCTTCAGGGATCTTGATCATCTCTCCTCCCTACAACACATCACACTGGTCCATTACATTGTTGACATCATGTTGATAAGTCCTAGTGAGCAGGAAGTAGCAAAGACTCCAGGCTTATTGGTAAGTCCTTTGTGTGAAAGAAGATGGGAGATGAATCTAACAAAAATACACGGGTCTTCCACTTCAGTGAAATTTCTAGGTGTCCAGGGTTGTGGGAAATGTTGAGATATCCCTTCTAAAGTGAAGAATATACTGCATCTGGCCACTTTTATGAACAAAAATGAGGCACAATGCTTAGTTGGTCTCTTCAGGTTTTAGAGACAACACAGTCTTCATTTGGGTGTGCTAAACCAGCCCATTTACCAAGTAACCAGGAAAGCTGCTAATTTTGATTGGGAACATAAGAAGAGGAAGCTCTGCAATAGGCCCAGGCTGCTGTGCAAGCTACACTACCACTTGGGCCATATGATCCAGGACATCCAATGGTGCTGGAAGTTGCGGTGTCAAATAAAAATGCTGTTCAGAGGCTTTGGCAGGACCCTGTAGGAGAATCACAAGACAGACCCTCAGGATTTTGGGGCAAAATCCTGCCACCCTGTACAGATAACTACTCTCCTTTTGAAAAACTGCTTTTAACTTGCTACTGGGCTTTAGTAGAGACTGAATCCTTAACCATTGGCCATCAAGTGACCATGAGACCTGAGTTGCCTATCATGAGCTGAGTATTGTCTGACCCACCAAACCATAAAGTTGGGTGTGCACAGCAGCACTCCATAATAAAGTGGAAGTGGTATATATGAAATAGGGCTTGAGTGGGTCCTGAAGGCACAAGTAAGTTACATGAGGAAGTAGCCCAAATACCCATGATCACCCACCCTGCCAAGTTACTTTTCTTTCCCAGCCCACAGTGTTGGCCACTTGGGGAGTCCCTTGCAATAAGCTGACTGAGGAAGACAAAACTTGGGCTTGGTTTACAGATGGTTCTGCATGATATTCAGGTCCCACACAAAAGTGGACAGCTGCAGAACTGCAGCCCTTTTCTGGTACATCCCTGAAGGACAGTGGTAAAAGCAAATCCTCCCAGTGGGCAGGATTTTGAACAGTGCACTTGGGTGTTCATTTTGCTTGGAAGAAGAAATAGACAGAGGTGCATTTCAAAACTGATTCATTGACTGTTGCCAATGGTTTGGCTGAATTGTCAGGTACTTGAAAGGAACATGATTGGATAATTATTGACAAAGAGGTCTGGGGAAGAGTGATGTTGACAGACATTCTGAGTGGGGAAAAGACATGAAAATATTTGTGTCCCAGGTGAATGTTCATCAAAGGGTGACTACAGCAGAGAAAGATTTTAACAATCAAGTGGATAAGATGACCTACTCTGTGGCTAATGCTCAGCCTCTTTTCCCAAACACTCCTGTCATTGTCCAATGGGCTCATGAACAAAGAGGCCATGTAGGTAGGGATGGAGAATATGCATGGACTCAGCAACATGGACTTCCCTTCACCAATTCTGACTTGGCTACAGTCACTGCTGAGTGCCCAATTTGCCAGCAGCAGAGGCCCACACTCAGCTACCACCACATATGGCACCTTTTCCTGAGGTGATCATCCTGCTACCCAGGGCAGGTTGATTACATTGGACCACTTCAATCATGGAAGGGGTAGCAATTTATTTTAACTGGAATAGATACGTTCTCCAGATATGGGTTTGCATTTCCTGCTGCAATGATTCTTCCAAAATTACCACCCCTGGATTTACTGAATGACTTATCTAACACCAGGTCATTCCACACAGCATTGCTTTTGAACAAGGAACCCATTTCACAGAAAATGATGTGTAGGAATGGGCACATGGACGTGGAATTCACTGGTCTTACCATGTTCCCCATCACCATGAAGCAGCTGGATTGATAGAATTGTGTAGTGGCCTTTTGAAGACAATTACAGCTCCAAATAGTTGGCAATACCTTGAAGGGCTGGGGTAATGTTCTCCAGGAGGCTTTGTATGGTCTTTATAAGCACCCACTCTATGGTGCTGTTTCTTCCATAGCCAGGATTCATGGGTCCAGGAATCAAGGAGTCAAAATGGGAGTGGCCCCACTGATTATTGCCACTAGTGACCAATTAAGAAAATTTTTGCTTCTTTTCCTTTCAACCTTAAGCTCTGCTGGTCTACAGGTCTTAGTTCCAAAAGGAGAAGTGTTGCCACCTGGGAACACAACAATGATTCCATTTAACTGAAAATTAAGATTTCCATCTGGCCACTTTGGGATCCTCTTACCTCAGAATCAACAGGCAAAAAGGAAATTATGGTACTGGCTGTGTTGATTGATCCTGGTTATCAATGTATGTTACATAATGAGGGTAAAAAGTTTGCCTAGAATATAGGAGATCCTCTAGGGTGTCTCCTAGTACTGTCCTACATTGTGACTAAAGTCAATGGAAAATTGCAACAACCCAATCCAAATAGGACTAACAAGGACCGAGAATCTTCAGGAATGAAAGTTTGAATCATCCCACCTTGCAAAGAACCTCAGCCAGCTGAAATACTTGCTGAGGGTAATGGGAACATTGAATGGATAGTGGAAGAAGCTAATGATAAGTAAGAACTTTGGCCATGTGATCAGTTACAGAAACAAGGACTGTAATAGTCATGAATCTTTCTACCTTTTTTCATTCTGAGTATAAATGCATATGTACATAAAATGAATTTCTCTGTTTTCTTTCCCAAATTTTCCCATATGATATGACAAGTTGTGTTGATTTCATGTCATAATATTTAAGGATGTCAAGTTTAAGAGTGAATATTACTCAAGAACTTGAAACCTATTCTATAGGGAAATAATGTGTTTCCACTTGTACACAGGAGAGTTGAACATTGCTAGGCAGAGAGTTATATTACTGTTGTTGTTTTTGCTTAGAGACTAAGTATGGCTTAAAATAATATATATGGTTGCTGAGGTAGAAAGATTTGGACAGTGATGGTTAGGCTAATGTGTCAACTTGGCCAGGTAATTCTGCTCAGTTGTTTGGTTAAGCAAGCACTGAGTGAATTGTAATACAAGGACATTTATGGGCTTTAGTCATCATTGAGTTTCCTGCATAGGTGGCTGATTACATCTCCATCAACCAGGGAGATTGCCATCAGTAATGAGTGATGTTTTATGCAATCATTTGAATGTCTTAAAAGGGGAAATGATTTCAACTTTCAGAGCAAGTGTCCCAGATCATCATGGACAGCCAATGTCTGCTGGAAACACTTGAAGGACCTTCACTGGACTTGCATCAGAGCCTCTGGCTTGCCGCCTGCCTGAAGAACCTGGACTTGTTCATCTCCATGGTGATGTGAGGGACCCTTAAAAGTCCCTTACTATTTACAGATACCTACTATTGATTCAGTTCCCTGGAGATCCCTGACTTATACAGTATGAATACCCCTTTTGTTTATTCATTCACCTTTTGATAGCTTTTTTTCCCATACTTTTCAGCTATTATGCATAATGATGCTATGAAACATGGTGAGCAATTTTTGCATGGACATATGTTTTCATTTATCTTGGGTAAATACCAGGGTGTCTATTGCTGATGAAATGGTAACCCAATATTTAAATTTTGAGGAACTCCAGAATTTTCCAAAGCAGCTGCATCGTTTGTGGTTCTCACCATCAGTGTATTAGTGTTTCAATTTCTCCACATTCCTTTCAACACTTGATAGCTATTAATCTGATCCTTTAACCATCCATCTTGATATGAAGCATTATTTCATTGTGTTTTTTTTAATTTTTAAACTCTTTTATTAGAGAATTGTTAGCTTACAAAACAATCACACATAATGTAAAAATTCCCATAAGTCACCCCTTCATCAACACTTTACATTTTTGTAGAACATTTATTATAGATTATCAAAGAAAATGATCAGACTATTACCACTAACTATGGTGCATAGCATAAAAGTGGTACATTTTTTCCACATTTCCCTTTTTAATACAATCCATTACCATTGTACAATTGCTATATTTTATAATAAAACACTCATATTTTAACTGTTAACTACGTTCCACCTTCTACCACATGGCTCAGTTCATGTATTTTGTGTCCGATTCCTTGTACATTCTACCCAAAGTGGCTTTCACTTTCATCACAGAGTTGTGCAGTCCTCACATCAGTAAAACTTTTAATGTTTTCCTCAGTCCACAAGTGTCCATCAACTAATGAATGGATAAATAAAGTGTGGTATATACATAAGATGGAATACTATGCTGCTGTAAGAAGAAATGGAGTTTGGACACATATGATAACATGGATGGAACTTGAGGACATTATGATATGTGAAATAAGCCAGATACAGAAGGACAAGCATCATTTGGTCTCACTAATATGAAATAAATGTGAAGAATAAACATAGAATTTGAAAGCTAGACTATAGGTTACTAGGAGATAAGATGAGGACTGAGAATGAGTTCTGATGCTTAATGTATGTAGAATTTTCAATTAGATTGGTGGTAAAACTGTGGAAATCGATAGAGTTGATGGTAACATGGCATAGTAAGTATAACTAACAGGACTCATTCATTGTCCTTTTATGTTAATTAAAAAAATTAATTTTAATGAAGTCAATTTATCTTTTTTTATTTTGCACGTTTTAAAATTATACCTGAGATTTGGCGTAACCCAAACCTATACTCCTATAATTTCTTCTGGGAGATTTGTTGTTTTCCCTGACATTTAGTAATATTGTCCATTTTAAATTATTTTTTGTATATCATGAAAAAAAGGGATCCAACTTCATTCTTTGTATTTGGTTATCCAGTTGTCCCAAAACATTTGTTGGAAATACAGTTATTTTTCCCATTGAATTTTCTTAGCACCCTTGTCAAAAAGAAACTAACTGTAAAGGGTTTAATTCCAAATTATCAATTCTGTTTCATTGACCTATGTGTCTCTCCTTTTGTTACAATGATGTTGTCTTGATTACGGTATCTTTCCAGTACTTTCTCAAATTGGGAAGTGTGGACTCCTTATTTTTTATTTTATTTTTCAAGAGTGTTTTGGTTATCTGGATTCCTTGGTTTTCCATATGGATTTTAGGATCTTTTTATAAATTTCTGCCAAAAATATCTAGGGTTTCAAAACAAATTATCTTAAAACTGTAGATAAGCTTGAGGAATATTGTAATGCTTACTTTAATAAGCCTTCCAATCCATAGGCATGCATGCAATTACATTTATCTGGTTCTTCTTTCATTCTTTCAATGATATTTTGTGTGCATAATATTTTCAGAGCATAAGTTTTGTACATATTTTATTAGTTTTTTTAATTTTAATCATACTGTAAATGCATTTTTTCCCTTAATTTTATAGTTGGCTTGTTCATTATAAATATATATAAATAAAATTGAGTTTTTCATATTGACCATGTGCCATTCAAAGGTTCTGAACTCATTCATTAGTTCTAATAGCTTTACAGTGTATTCCTTAAGATTTTCTTACTGCAAAATCATGGCATCTGTAAAATGATATATTTTACTTCTTTCTTTCCAATATTAATTTTTAAAAATCAAAATGGTAAGAGTTAATATCCTTTTCCTGTTCCTCATCTCAGCTCAAATGTCTTCACTCTTTCACCATTAAGTATGATTTTAGCAGTTGATTTTACATCAATGACCGTCTCAGTTTAAGTTCTCTTCTATTCCTGTTGTTGAGTGTTTTATTTTTTTTTTTTTTACCACGAATAGGCATTCTATATTTGTGCACATAAAGATCCTGTTGGTTAATTCTGTGTGTCAACTTGTCTAGGTTTTGGTTTCCAGTTGTTTAATGAAATACTGTCCTAGTTGTTACAGTGAAGTTTTTGTGTAGATGAGACTGACATCTACAATCATGTGGTGCTAAGAAAGATCATCTTCCTTGAATAGGGAAAGCCTCATACAATCACTTGGAGGACTTAACAGCAAGAACTAAAAATTCCAAAGATTAGAAGAATTTCTACCTTTGATGTCAATATCAACTGTTAACATAATTTCCAGCCTGTCATCTTCCCCTAAAGAATTCACACTGAAGATGTAAACCTCACCTTTACTAGAATTCAAAGTCTATTTTCTTTCCTTTGTAGTTAGTGCTTGCCATACCCCACTATCATGAGCCAATTACTTATAAATTAATTAATGAACATACACACATGTCCTATTTATTCTCTTTCTCTGTAGAACTCTGACTAATAAAGATTTTGTTACTGAGACTGAATATAGCATAACAGAATATTGATTTTCTAGATATCTTGTGGAATGGGGTATGTTGAGATATCTCTTCAGAGTTTAGTTACTGGAAAAGTTGCTAGCTTTGAGTGAAGACCAGGCCAAAATCAGGCTGTACAAAAGGTCCAGGATGCCATTCAAGCTGCTCTGCCACTTGGGTCATATGATCCAACAAATTCAATGGTGCTGGAATTTCAGTGGCAAACAGATGTTGTTTGGAGCATTTTCCATGTCCTTATAGGTAAATTACACAGGATACCTTTAGGAATTTAACTCCCAGACATAATTGGAGGATAAATATTCTTTTTGGAAAACCAGATTTTAGTCTGTTATGGGTCTTAGAAGATACTGAATGATTAACCATAGCCATCAATTTACCATGAGATCTGAGCTGATTATAATGATATGGGTGTTTGACCAACTAAACCATAAAGTCAGGCATGCATACCATCAATCTATCAGATGAAAGTGTCATACAGAAGACCATACTTGAGGATGTCCTGAAGTCACATTGACTGTGGTTTAACTGGATGGTCAGGCACTTGGAAGAAACATAATTGGGAAATAAGTAATGCAGAGGTCCAAGGAGAAGCTGTCTGTGGATAGACCTTTCTGAATTTGCAAAAGACTTGTAAAACATGTGTCCCATGTGAATGCTCACAAAAGGATTACATCAGCAGACTGGGTTTTAATAATCAAATAGACAGGATGAACTGTTCTATTTTTACCTGTTAGTTTCTTTCCCAAGCCACTCCTGTCCTTGTCCAGTGAGCTCATGGACAGAGTATCCATGGTCAAATGGATGGAGGATATTCATGGGCTCATATCCATGTATATCCTCCAAGGCCAACCTAGATACAGACATTGCTGAAAGCTCAATCTGTCAGAAGTATACAGCAGCACTGAGTACATGTTTTTACAGAGTGCCACATTTGCAATCATGGTGTACTACTCAGTATTGCTTCTGATCAAGTATCAATTTCCCCTGAAATAAAGTGCAGCAATGAACTAGCACTCATGGAATTCACTGGTTTAAACTTGATCTCTATAAAACAGCAGCCCCTGACTCCAATGAATGGTAGATTGGCTTTTTTACTTTGATTTAAGAGCTGCACTTTATTTTTAATTTTTTTATTAGAAAAGTTGATTTAAAGAAGAGTCTTGCATAAAATACAAAATTCCCATACACTCTCTGTGGCAGTTAGATATTATTTATGAGTTCCAAAAATAGATATTGGATTATATGTATAAACTGGTTTTTTCCCTTGGATGTGTCACCCTTTGATTGTAATAAATTCAGAGGTTTCACTTTTACTTGGTTAGATTATGATTAAGACTTTGATTTGGTCAGGTTAGTAGCACATTGAGTCCCCCCACCCCTTGGGTGGGGACTCAAAAAGAAATCAATAGGGCAGAGGAGAGAGCTTGAGTTTTGATGTCGGATCTCTTGGAAGTAACTACACAAAGAAGCAGTTATGTGAGAAAAGAGAGAAGTCTCCATTAGACATGCAGAGGCCCCAGGAAGAGATGAGCCGTTCGCCTGATAGTTTAGGGCAGGCCTTGTAGAGAGAGCAGAGCAGCTGAGCCCTTAATACCATGGACAGTCCTTCCAATTTTGGTTTAAGTTGATCTTCAGGGTTTTTATGGGGAACAATGAGGGGCAGATTATGCTGGTTTAACAGTGTATAAGCAATATTTCCATTAGTAGACAACAAAGTAACAGGTAAGGGAGTTTTATGAGGAGGTTTCTAATACCATATATTTTCCCCTTCTAAATTTTCTGAGTTTTCTTCAGTGATATCAAAAAGTAGTTTAGACTTAGGAAGAGTTCACTTTGATAAACATAGAGCAGCAGTGGGAATAGGAGACCTTGGATTATTAATAAAGATTTTTACTGGCATTTTATTAAAAAACTGTGGTTTCATAACAATGTATTGGGTGACTCCTATTCACTATGGGTTTAAGATTCCCAACCAGTGAAGCTGTATAGGCCAGCACCACGGCAAGTGCCCTTATTTTCCCAGTTTGTATGATTTGAGACATAGGAAATAACAGATTATTATTATTTCTGCTTTTTGGCTGTAGGTCTACTGGCTCTTTAACTCATATTTTCAGTGCATTTATCAGTCTTGTTATTAGAATTTCAATTAGAGCAGGGACTATAGCCTGAGGTGCTGAATTTAAACAGGTTAAGGTTGGATATAGTTTCTTTTCTAATAAACATTTTATTTTTTAAAAAGATACTTAGATTATATAAATGTTACATAAAAAATATAGGGGATTCCCAAATGCTCCACTTTCTACCCCTCCCACATTTTCCCACAGTAACAACATCCTTCATTAATGTTGTACATTTGTTACAATGGATGAACACATTTGGAGCATTGCCATTAAGTGTGGATTATAGTTTACATTGTAGTTTACACTTTCTCATAAACAATTTTCTAAGTTATGACAAGATATATAATGGCCTGGGTCTGTCATTACAATGTCATTCAGAACAATTCCCAAACCCCCAAAATGCCCCATATTACATTTGCTTTTCCCTCTCCCACTTTTCAGAACCTCCAGTGGCCACTGCTTCCACTTCGATGATAAAATATCTTCCATTGCTGGAATCACAATAAATCTATAGTAGAATATCAGTAAGGTTACATTAGTCTATTGTTCATTCCCCAATCCTGAGGACTCTGGGATGGTGATGCCCAGTCCACCTCTAATTGAGAGGGGTCTTAGATCTCATAAGTCAGATGGATCAGAGTATCTTGCTTACAGTTGCATACTTTCTCTATTCCTTGGGATGGTCGCTGTCTGTCATTATCTCCTTGTTAGTTGTCCTGGGTGAGTCCAATGAACTGGAAAGTAGGTGGTGTAAATCTTTTGAGATTCAGTGCCCAGCTGGCACATGGGCAGCCAAAAGATTTAAGTCTTTTGGGTGCACACCTATAAACTTTAGTACTAACTATAAGTTCAAATAAAAGGGTCAGAAGAGCCATGGGTAGGCAAACCATAATTGAGTCCATCTCTGTCACACTGGGAAGCATAAATTCCCAAGTAAGGGCCTCTGGAAGGGCACAAAATCCTGAGTTGTCTGCCCTGCTTATACTGTCTGGATGTCTGCAGAGCCCTCATGAGATTTGCTATTTAAGACAACATTTATTTTGGCAGTCAATGAAATACTGTTGAGATGTGTATAAGCGTAACTTCTGGAATGACCTCCTGACTTACTTTGAAATCTCTTAGCCATATAAACTCATTTGTCTTTACCCATTCCACCTGTTGGTCAAGGTCTTTTTCTAATTGCATTTTGGTTGCTGTTTGGTAGTAATCCTTCAGTGCAGGGAGCCTCATCCCTGGGAGTCATGTCCCATGCCGGGGGGATGGTAATGCATTTATATGTTGAGTTTTGCTTAGAAAGTGTCCACATTTGAGCAGCAAGGAGGCTCTCAGTAATAATTTTAAGGCATCCTATAATACTAGGCTAATTTCCAATTTTAAAAGAAAAAGTTTGTTAGTACAGCCATCAATACCAAGACCCATCAACATTTCTTAGTCCCTTGTTGTAAAGATCTCTTATCAATTTTTATTTGCTCCTTTAAAAGGCCATTCTTCCTTTTTATAACACCTGCACCAGTGAGTTTATAATGCAGGTGGAAAATTCAAACAATATCTTGATTTATAGCCCAAGACTGCATGAGGTCACCAGTAAATGGAGTTTCTTTATCACTGTTAATTTGGGCTGGCATCCATATAGGGCACTTACTTTTCTTAGGCAGTGAATAGCAGCTTGCTGGTTACAAGAGTTCCGTGGCAGTGTCTGTGGCAGTGAAAGCAAATCTTGCCCTTTCTGAGAGCAGGAGAGGACCAATGTAATTCACTTGCCATAATGCTACTAGAGTCTGTGCTCAGCTAATATGTCCCATCCAGTGAGGTAATTGTTTCATTTGTTGGAGTGAGCATGATGGGCACTCGAGGGTGATGTCCACAAGCTGCTGGTGAGTAACAGGTAGCTGGAACTGCTACCCCAGTATCTGGTAGCCATTATGTGTGCTTTTCTTATGGAGCTACTCTAATGCTTCTTTGGTGTCAATGGCATGGTTTCAGATCTTCACGAGTGTATCTGCCTCACCATTCCCAGGAGGGGTATTTGAGGATTGGGCAGGGATGTAATAAACAGTTATTTGTCATTGCTGGCAGGTGTTTCAGGTGACCTTCCACAGATTTCTCCCCCAGAGAGAGCAGCCCACAGCAGCCCATTATCCCTGTTTTGTTCCTAGTATTTGCAATTCACCCCTGGATAGGGATGGGACACTATTGGGTTAAGCTCTCTTCTTGCAACAGGACATAGTATGCTGTACACAGTTGTTTATTCTAAAAAGCTATATTATAATTTGGTTCCCTTCCATAATTGGGACCAAAACCCATGGGTGTTGTTTAGAATGTTGACTTTGCCAAAATCCCACCAAAGCTAATATTGGTTCTGATTATACCCAATTTATAGGGTAAGTTATTGTCTAACCCCCTCTACAGCTTGAGTTTGTGTTATTTCTTTTCTAACTTTTTTAAAAGCAGCTTGCTGGAGGTCCTCCAATCTGATGCACAACTTTTCCTGATTAAAATTCAAGATGAATGGTTTACAGTACCACCAAAACCGCAAAAAGGCCATTAATTATTTTGGAAATTCAGGACATGATAAGATTAAAGTACAAAATGCTATTTTGATAAAATATACTCTCTGGTATGTATGCTAACATAAGTGCTTATTTAACTTTTGTTTTGAACAGTCAAACACAAAAGATTTAAGATACAGCAACAGAAATATAAAATTTATTAATTTGACTTATAATATTTACTCTTTTGCTATGGTTGTTTCCAAGCTTTCTATCATTTCACATCTTTGATTTTTACTGTTTTTAAGATCTTTGACTGGGGCTTAAGGGGACTTATACAGCATTAACTCACAATTTTTCAGTTTCTTTATCTTTCCACAACACTAAAAACATTCGAACATATGGGACTTTTTGCCAAATTTTCTTACCATTTACAAAACAAGTTTACTTGCAATATAGTAATAAAATTCAGACCTATTTTTTTTTTTTTTTTGGCTAAGACTTTCTGCTATTTAATCTGTATCTAGGCCAACCTTTATTACAAAACAGAAGAATCAATTTACTTTTCTGTAGCCCAGATCCCCCAAATTTAGACCAATTTTTCAGGATGCATCCTAGTGGTGAGCACTCTACCAATGCCTCATTTTCTATGGTGGCAAAAAGAATGAAAGAGAGAGTAAAGAAAACAAAGTCACAAAAGGTAGCAAGCTTCTCCTTTAAGGGAGTGAAGGAGTGGGACTTAAACCCATGAAGCCTCTCCATTATAACCAAACCTTTGCTACCTTAGCAAAGGTAAACCAAATGCTAACTCAGAGTTATCCAAAGTCAAACAGTGTGCTTCCCTTTTTAATGGAGTGAGGTAGTAGGACTCATATTCAGGAAACCAGTTCCACTATAACCAAGCCTTTGCTACCGTAGCAAAGGTAAACCAAATGCTAACTATCAGTTAGCCAAAGCCAAAGAGAAATGGGAAAACTGAAACCAAATGCTAACTTATGGTCAGCCAGAAAAAAAAAAAGTAATAAAAAAAGGAGCAAACTTACCCACCAAGGGAAGGAGACTGGTACTCTGTCCTAACCTCATAAGCTTATTTGATCAGTGACTGGAAAGGGATTTTGTCCTTGGTAACACTTGAGTCCTTGGGAAAATCCTGAGTGGTAGTCAGGGATGCCCTGGTGCAGACAAAGCCCTCTGCAGGTCACCTTGGAAGCATTCTTTGGTGATCATTTTATTTATTTTGGTCCCAGTGGAGACACCAATTTCTTACACCTCAAAGCTGGGATTTTGAGGATAAACAGAGATGTAAAGGAAAAAAATCTTTAACATGAGAGTAAGGCAGAACTTACTTTTATGCATGCAGACAGGAGCCAAGATCAATCTAAAGCAAGTCAGACTCAAATCCCTGTGCTCTGGGTTTGCTCTTGCTTAAATATATAAGTTACTACTTAGCATTTGCTTTGATTATGCAGTAGTTTTTAAGCATATGGATGAACATACATAGCTAGTTAAATAATTGTACGGTTAATATGTTCAGGAAATCATGCTTGCAAATGCACTGCATGATAAAAAAAGGGGTGGATAACTCCACCTCAGGGTGGAAATTTACTATGTTAATTAAACAAGTTGAAGTGAGGACAGTAAAAGGCTTCTTCTGTGCAGGTCCAGCCAACTGGTTGAAGCTGGTTTTCATATTTCTTTGCTTCAACAGGATATTCTCAACCACAAGAAATGGAATTTGGCACCAAGAGAGGGTTGCATCTCATTATCTTTTAATTTACATATAATTCTTTCCTTTGTATCCTAGCAACAGGGAGAGAAACAATTTACTTCCAGGTATTTGGTCATCCTACATCCATCACTAGTAGGCTTAATTAGATCCTTACATAATTTAGATAATTGTAAAATATTAGTGTGCATAAATAATACTGAAAACTAATGAGATATCCAGGTTTCTGGCTTGATAACTATATAGTGATATATTCTAAAGAAGCATGGGCAACACTGTTTAGCAAATGAGTTTATCAACTCTCCATTCATAATAGATTTTGATGCCTTAAAGGCCCAATGGTTGCTTCCCATTCCTTGGAACATCCTTGAACTTGTGTATGGCTATCAAGCATGTGATCATCTAAGTTCTTAACTGATTTCTTAGCTTAGAATTGACAACAGTGTGACCTTTCCTGACATTCAAATTAAATGTTAATAGCTGAGTCTTCTCTTTCATATATTTGAGGCTATTCTGTAATTACCTGGGTTGATAATATTTTATGGACTCTATACACAGACATCACAACAATCACTTAAAATATAAAATTACTTTTTATTATGATAAATATAAATGATGTAATAATTTGACATGATATTAACAATGGTAATTTATATACACACATATTCTTTATGAATTTAGTAATAATGATGTCATGACAGTTGTGGATATTAAGATGTAATAATTTATATGCTTATTTTTAAGTAGTTGAACAATAAAATCCTCTGTTACCTAGTCTATTTTTCTTTCTCTGTGCAATGGTTTATCCATCCAGACTTTGATCCTTTTGCTTATACTGTTCCCAAACAACCTAACCACTGTTTTCCAAGTAGAATATTTACCTTCTTTCTTCATTGTGCTTATGTTCCTTTGAGATCTTGACACAGGATGTAAGCTTTTGAGGATTTTTTTCTTGACTTTATCCCCATGTCTTTAAAATCACTTCATGGTGAGCATACTCAATATTCATTCAGGATTCTGTCAGTTAACCTTTCCTCAGTACCCTTTCAGAGGCAGCTAATCTTCAGAAACTTTCCCAAGCTTCAGAGTAGGAATATACATTGTGTCATAGTAGTGATTTTTTTTTCATTCTACTTTGTCACTTTTCAAACTTTGCATCAGTGTGACACACTTTTGTTTAATTTGTCATTCAATTCCTGTGAGGGGAATGAAATTACACTGTTTTATTTCACCTTTGCACAAGTTATAAATTCATTTAATTTTATAATATATATAATAATACAATTTTATACTGTTTTCCATAACCTATTGATCTTTTTATCATGAAACAGGGCCTCTAAAATGTCACTGAGAAATGTTAACCCACAAATCACATTTTTAAATTTCTTCTTCCTTACATTTTACAAAAGATTTACTCATAATCTCTCAATGTTAAAAAGGCTGTTTTCAATCTAGTTTACCCTAACTGATTGACCAAACTATCTGTGGGAAAAAGGCATTAAAAGAACACAGCTTTTCTGGAGGCTGCAATTAGTGCATTGATCCCCTGATAATGGTTAGAAGTATAATTATTCCAGTGCTTTTCAGAAAGAGATCACTGAACATAACAGATATGGCTGATATACATTTCTTCATGTGGTTTAGAATAAAAATACACCTTTGTAAATAGTAGCCCTCTAAGAGATGCTCAATGAACAGAAATGAAGGTAATGTTTGGGAACTGAAAACTCATGTTTTTGTCCTCAGTTATGTTGTTTTCCATCTTTATGCTGTTTCCTTCATGTATTTGTATTTTGATTTTTATATGTAATTGGACAAAATTCTCATTCGACCAAGATATTGTGACAGTCCTTAATACTATTAGCATTTGTATGTTTCTCCATCTCCTAATTCTTTCAATTTGCTACATATTAATTAAGCATTGAAAATCATATATCAATTTCATGAGATATAGATATCTCTATGCATCATAACAATCTATGTGAATATAACATTTACTCTGTATGATGAAGCTTTGGATGTTCTCCATTTTGATTTGCACCATCATATTACCACTATATCCTTTGACTCCAAGGAAACAGCAGAGTTTTAGTTGACATGGGTAACTGCACCATCTTCATGGAATTCCTCCTCTTGGATATCTCAAGTTCCCGGGCACTACAAGACTTACAAGGTCTAATATTCTTAGTGACTTGACTGGAAATCTTCTTGCATTACTGTCATTGTGACAGATCCACATCTTCACTTTCCAATGTATTTCTTTGTATGTAATTTATCCTTCATGGATTTTTGTTACATCTTGGTAACTGTTCCCAATTCAATCGAGAATTCCTTGACAGGCAGTAAATTAATTTCTCTCAAAAAATGTGCCACTCAGGCATTCTTATTTATGTTCTTTGGTTCCACAGAGTTTTTTGTTCTTGTGGTGATGTCCTATGACCGCTACATTGCCATTTGACACCCTCTGCATTATGGGGTCACCATGACCCTGCGTTTGAGCATACGGTTAGCAGGTGGCTCATATGTCAGTGGGCTGGTCTATTTTGCTATCCACAGAGGTACCATAGTCAGGCTTCCCTTCACAAAGTCAAATATAATCCATTAATATTTCTGTGACGTCCCTCAAGTCATAAGTATTTCAACTCAGGCCATGCAGTTTTCTGAGTCTGTGGTACTTGCTGTAAATTTTGCCTTGTCTTAATAAGCTTTGTCATCTTATTCACCTCCAACATTAAAATCTTTTTAACTGTGTTCCAGGTGTGTTCTGTGGAAGCACAGAACAAAGCCTTATCAACCTGCTCTTCTCAAATACCTACTATTATTTTATTTTTCATTTCTGGAGCTTTCATTTGTTTGGGCCTCATCTCAAATGAATCAACAATCCATTCCTGCCTTACATCTATGTTCTAGTCCATGGTGCTCCCCTTCATAAACCCCATCATCTTTAGCCTGAAGACCAGAGAAATTAAAAGGGCTTTGGGAAGAATGTTTACTAGATCTTTCCAGTTCCCTTAAGGAGCTGATTTTTAAATGGGAAATAATGTTTCAATAATGCACAAATAAAGTATTGTATATATTATCTTAAAATTTAGATAAAATATTTATGTGACTTTTTTAGAAAAACAAGAGGACATTTACATATATAAGCAGAAATTAACCATTGAACAAATATTTTCCTTGTATAAAATCAATTATTACTTCCTGTAACTACTCTTTCTAAATGCCAAGTAGTAGGAGTTAAATACTGGATTTGTGGTGTCATCTTATTATCCTCATGTTGGTTTAATTGAAGAAAAATCTAGAAAGGTTTATCACTTCCTTGTGTTCACACTGCATTGAGAAGAAAGTTGGGATGAAACAATTCATTTCACCTGCAAATAGATGGACTAAGCTCTTCTCTGTTTCACCTTTCCAAATAATTTTTACGTATTCATGTGTATTCCTTGATATTTTATATATTGTATTCAGGTTTCTATTCATGACCTTTTATTTCAGTGTAACTTACATATTATGTCTGTGAGCATAAAATGTGTGCCATCTTTAGATAATTGCATAGAGAAATACTCACATCTATAAATAGATTCATGTTCATAACACTGTACAACATAAAATTTATATCAAGGTTGCCATTTATCAGAGAGATACCAGTGGGATGAAAGAACACTGTCTGTGATCTACTGAATGGCAGCTATGCAGTTAAACAATAAAGGCAAAGATATGGAAAACACATATCATGAGGACTAAAATATGTGATAGAGTTTCAATGCATTAAATATCAATCATTTTGCATGACAAAGGCTATAACATTGTAATACATTAATGCTAAATTCAGCCATGGACACTCCTGCACTTGAGTTCATAGGATAACAAGTGATGGGTAGAATTAAAGAGGATCTATAGATCTGGTGTACTATGAGCTGGCGATGATCAATGATAAAGGAAAACACAATGGATACACACACTCCATGAGCCCTACTCAAGAGAAAACAGAATTTTCTCTCATTTACCTTAAAAACTGCTTCTAGAGGTACTGTTTTAGACTTAATTCTCTTTACCATTATTAGTTATCATTTTACCTGTGTTGTGTGTATGTATAGTTATATTAATGATAAAAGGCTTTTGCTATCTCCATGATGTCCAGATTATGTATATAACTTTCAACAATTCTGACTAACTATGTTTGTATTGAAAAAAGTATAATAATTATGGTTTGAAACCCCAATTGGGAAAAAAAATAAGCAGTTTTATTTCAAATAAAATTGTGATATAAGGTTTAATTCTTTGCACATGTATTTCATTAATTTAATAAATACTATTATGAAATAAACTCACTATTTTGTTTTACATTTTAAAATTGTTATTGATGCATATCATTCATACATGATCATACATAAATAATAAGAGTATAGTAAAATTTGTGAACTTACAAAACAAGCATATATCACATCACACAGGAGTTCCACACATTACCCCTCCACAAATATCTTGCATTGTTGTGAAACATTTGTTACAACTTATGATAGAATATGGTCAAAACATTACTATTAAATATAGGCCATATCTTAGATTTGGTGTATTTTCTCCCTAACCCACCCTATTATTATTGTTTTTAAAATATATTTTATTATAGAAATTATGATCTTACAAAAGCAATCATGCACATGTGTAGAATTCCCATACAAAACACCCCTTCATTAACACACCACAATGTGGTAGAACATCACTCAGTAAATTTTGCTTGTTTATTTAACTCAAAGGGTCAGTGAGATTGTTAAAGTATAACTAAGTACTTGTTGTTTTTCCATCTATTGCATTGTGTTCCACAGCACCCACCACATTTATTCACTCCCGAATGCATGGATACCTACTCTGTAAAAATTCTCAGCTTACTAAAAGATTTTATTTGCAACATTGTATTTTTCCATTTATAATCTGATCTGGACCATATCAATATTATGCTTTCACTATGTCTTTGATAGAGCATGGTAAAACCCAGCTTTCCATTATTGCCATACTTATATTTACAAAATTTAATTTCATTTATGCCTGAGTTTCCAAGTTTCATATTCTTAATAAATTAGAACTTCTGATAATTAATATTCATATGGGAATTATATTTTCAATACAGCATTTTTATCCATCTTTTTGGGGTTTCAATGCATATTCCTTTGATTTGGAAGTGGTTTTGTTAACATGTTAGCAATTATTTATTTCTTTTCAAATTGGAGCAAGGGAAAAAATCTACTATTATTCCAATCACCCTTAACTTTGTCTATATGTCCTTCTTGGTAGAGATAACTTTTACGAAAAAGAAATTCTCTTGCCAAAATTTTGTGGGTTTATATATTGTTCAGGGAGATTGTATCAATGCAAGTTTACTTTGGTTTCTCCTTTATATATTAATTCTGTACTTTTACCTCTTAAATTTAGGTTTTTATTTTATTTGTATTTCACCATTTTAAAGCAAGAAAAAAAGGATACAGATGAATGTTCAGTGTTGTTGGGCAAAATTTATCAAGTTTAAAAATTACCTTGAATATATATACATCTGTTTCTGAGCATTATGTTTTTATCATATTTATTTCTGCAACAGCACTTATACCGTATTGTTTATTAAATACTTGGTAATATTAATACATGTTATTTTATTGAAATTCTCTTCAAAACATAATATATCAAGTTGATATGATGTTTAAATAATAAACTACCAGTCAAAAAATAAGAGAAGTGTAGAAAAAACAAACAACTCTTAGAAGGTTATTCTACATTCATAAATGAAGAAAAATTACTTTAAATGAAAATTTCTGCCAAAAAATAATCTTACATTAAATAGTACTCAATATGAAATGTCGTTAAATTCTGAAGAACTGACAATCACATTCTAAAATTATCATGGAACACTTACGATGGTTTGAAAAGAAGAAAATATATCTCTAATTCAGCCAGCCAGCTTCTCCAAGGTAATTTAACAAAACCTTCATCAGAGTTCCCAACTTGCTGTCTGCCTTATGTAATTCAGACTTCCTAAACACCAGAGCTGTGTGTGTTAATTCCTTTAATAAAATCTCATAATATACATATATTATTTATAATTATGTTATATATAATATACATATATATTACATATTGTATATTATATACATATGTATTATATATAATATATAAAACTATATACAAAATATAATATACAAAATTATATACAAAAGCATATACAGAATATTTCCCTGGAAGACAGTCTCTAATACAGAAAGTATTTTATATAAGCCTATATTTTATGTAAACCTGTATTGAAAATTTCTTATGAGTTTTAAATATTGATATGTATTAATACATTCATTGGAATAAAATACTTTTATTATGATAACTGTAAAAGGGGACAATATCTGTGATGTTTGCGACAATAAAAATTTATATGCATACATAACTTTCATGTCTTATTAGTAATGAAAAAATGAATAGGAAAAATAAAAAAAATACCTATTTAGAAAATTGTTGAAAAGTTCTTTGTGTGATGGGAGTTAAATGAACTAAATCCAAAGAATATGAAGCCTTTCCAACTACTACTTTACTCACTGAAGGCGGCAAGGTGGAGAAGATCAGGTAGAGAAAGGCTTTGTGGAGTAAAGAGATTCCAGCAAAGAACTCAAAGACTCTGCATGCTGGAATGAGGAAATCTGAATGAATATCATATTCCATGCTAATTCTAGCCTCAAAAATCCCAGGAAGAACCATCTGAGAGCATGGAGCTAGGGTGGTCTTTTTAATTACTTTTACGTGCTTATTGAAATGTTCAATAGTGAAAAACTCCCTTAGGTAGTTAATTTTGAGTTTTTTTGCCTGTAGTATTATTTTCCTTCCAGACTTACATATTTTAGTTTACTCTTTGCCACAATGACCCCACAGTTTTTGATGTAGAATACCTGCCTTTTCACCCCATTTCTCCTTGCTGTGCTCGCGCTCCTTGGGGACCTGCCAGTGGCGCAGACGCTGCTACTGCAGACCACACCTCAAGAGCCACTGCTTACTGGTCCTTATTGTTTTTTCTTCAGTCTTGTCACTTGGATGCAGAACTTTAAGGATGTATTCCCTCCAAAATTATCCACAGAGTTTCTAATACTTTCCTTGTGAGAATTATCAGGATTATCTCAGGGTTCTGTCAATTTAACTTCTTTCCTAAGCACTCTTTCAGAGGCAACAAATAGTGTGGGTCTCCTAAACTTTAGTTTAGTTTACATTGTGCCACAATAGCTCTTTCTTTGTTCTTTGGGCGATATCCTTTTTCAAACAGCAATTACTTTACCAATAACTGATAGCTTGAAGTATGTTTCAGATACTTTTGATTAATTTGTTTCAGTTTTGCAAAAGGTGAGAATTTTTATTTTGTTTTACTTCAACTTCTTTTCACATATATTATATATATTTATTTAAATTATGATCTATATCCATATTTTATAATATTTGTTCATACATAGCATCTTAAATATTCTCATCTAAAGGCTATCTCTTTTATTATCATGAAATATTAACGTTGAAATATCATTGAGCCAAAACATCTCACAAAAACCATTTCTGGTCACTTGAGCTTTCTCAAATTTCAAAACCCATCTTCTACTCTTATTTCTTAAAATAAGTTATCTTCCATCTAATTAATCACAATATATGCATAAAATATTTATTGAAAACCAGGCTTTAAAAGACATTTTTTTCTCTGGAGGCTGAATTACTAATTCCTCCTGAGGTTTTTGAGTATAGGTGCACCAGAGATTCCCAGAAAGACTTTGGCAAGCATGAATGAGAAGCCCAATGCACATTTCTTCATATGGTTTGAAATAAAAATACATCTATCTTCACAAAGGCTCTCTGCAACATTCCCAGGGAAAGGAACTCAATGGGCACAATGTTAAAATTCACAACATTAAGTCCTTTTGAGAATGTTAATGGTCAGAAAGAGAAAACTGATATTTCAGTCTTCATATATTTTCAGTTTTATTTTTTTAATTTTTAAAAATTGAAATATATCATTCATACAAGAACATTCTTAAACAAAATGTATAGTAAAAGTTGTGAAGTTACAAAATAAACATACATAACCTCATACAGGATCCCATATATCACCCCTCCACCAACACCTTGCAATGTTGTGAAACATTTGTTACAAACTATTCAAGATCGTAATCAAAATATTACTATTAATTATAGTCCATAACTTATATTTAGTGTATTTTCCCCAAAGCCAACCTATTACTTTTAAATATATCTTTAATTACAGAAGTTGTGAACTTACAAAACAATCATGCACATGTGCAGAATTCCCATACAACACCTTTTCACCAACACAGCACATTGTGGTAGAGTTTTGTTACAGATTATTCGATAATATCATCAGACTATTACCACCAACCATGGTCGATAGAATACAGTTGGCACACTTTTTGTTTGGTTATTTTTAATCTTATTTTGAATTCTAATTTGGATCTACATTGGTATTTTTAAATCAAACCACAAAAAGCTAAATTGACCAATGTCAAGGGATAGCACTCAATGTTACTAGTACTGTATTGTTAAGTTTCTTTATATTCTCATTATTTTATATTTTCATTTACTATTTAAGCATACTTGCATTAATCAACCAAAGGTGTGCTGATGCAAAATACTAGAAATAAATTGGTTTTTATAAATGGAATTAATTTGGGGTATAAGCTTACAGTTACCAGGTCATAAAGCATAAGTTACTTACCTCACCAAAGCTTGTTGCCACGTGTTGGAGCAAGATGGCTGCCAATGTCTGCATTATAGTATTATCTTAAACCAACATCTGTGCACACAGGTAGCAGGTGGCTTGTGAGCTAGTAGTTAGTCTATTTTTCCATTCACACAGGCAACATGTTCACTCCTCTTCACAGAGTCCCATACAATCCATCAATTTTCTGTGATGTACTTCAAGTCATGATCATCTCATCTTAGGCTGTCCAGTTTTTGGAATCTGTGGCCCTGGTTGTAAGTGCTTGAATCCTCTTACTTGGCTTTTTCATCTTAGTCTTCTCATATATTAACACACTTTTAAGTGTGCTCGAGAGGCAATTTATGGAAGCCCAAATCAAACCCTTATCAACCTGCTCTCTCCAGAGAGCTAATTTTATTTAATTTATCATTTCTGGATTGTTTGTTTGTTTGGGCCCCATATTAAAAGAACCAACAATTCAAACACTTTTGATAGCCATGGTCTACACTGCAGTCCCCTTCTCATAAACCACATCATTTTTAACCTCAGGAACAGGGAAATTAAGCATGTCCTGGGTAAAAAGTTTCGATTTCTGGATACACAATGGAAGATTTTTTTTGTTTGGTTGGAAATAGCATTTAAATAATCAGAATGGAATAAAATGCATAAAAACATTATCTTTACATTCAAATAAAGTTAAAATGTTGGCCAATTGGTTGTTTTGATATAAAATGGGTGACATATAGTTAAATTTGCATAATTAACATTTGCACATAAAAGTTGCTTGAATAAAATGAATTATTATTCTGTACCCACTCTTTTTTGAATGTTTACTATTGTATATTTAAAAAGTAGATATGTGAGGTTGCCTTCCTATATCCATGTTGTTCAAAATGGAGAGAGGTCAGGAAAGTTGTATAAGTTTTTCAGATTCACAGAGATTTTTGTGACAAAGCTGGCATGAAACTAAGATTTATATTACTTCAAATATATACTCTTAATTCTGTTTTACCATGTATTATAATTGTTATTTTTTAATGTTTAAGTAAATACAAATATAGAATGATAGATAATAGATAGATAGATAAATAGATACTATTCAATACTCTTTATTTCTGTATACCTATGCATTATATCCTGAACATTAAATCTGTAAATCTTCTAAATAATTACATGGGAAATACTCACATATTTAAACACATTCATTCATATTCATAATCATCTACTATTTGAAATTTATTTCAGACTCCCTAACTATCATAGAGAAGGAGATGCAGAAAGAAAGAAGGCAGTCCTTATTTATAGCAGGGAGAAAGATCTGTCCTGTAGCCATTTAAACAAAAATGATGTAAAAATTATCCTTTAAAACAAATAATTCTGACAAAGTTTCAATGCTTAAAATAATTAATAAAAATCTAGAGAAACAAAGGACAAAATAAGTAATAATGTTGCTGAATTCAGGATTGACATTTCTGTACATGAGATAAGATAACACACAATGGGTGAATTAAAGGGAATCCAATTGTCTGGTACAGTAGAAGCTGGTGATGATGGCAGATAGGACAAGAAAACACAGAGGTTATCCATAATTCCTACATGAGAGAAAATGGAATTTTTTGTCAATGCCATTTAAAAACTGGTTGCACAGTAATTGTCTATGTAGTGATTAACTTATGTAGAGTTAAATGATCTCATTCCAGGTGGGAGAATTTACACTTAGGAAAAAAGGCTACCATATTTCCATGCTGTGTAAATTGAAATATTAATCAAGTTTAATATTTAAATATTGAATTGAACAAATTATGGCAGTCAATTGGACAAAGCCCAAGGCAATTTTACTTCAGAAACAATTGCTATATAAAGGTTAATTGATATTGAATGTGATTTATGTGTGCATACATGTGCTTCATTAATTCTAATTAATTTTGTTGTTAAATCAATCTCATTCTCTTTGTTGTTTTATTTGTTTACCTTAAAGGATCAGTGAAAGTTCCCTAAGTATAATTATTTTTTTTGTTCTTAGAACTGTGTTGTCTCCACAGCACCCACCATATATTATTTATCTATTCCCAAATCTATGAAAACCGAATCTTTCAAATTCCAGTTTCTTAAATGACATTTTTCAGTAGAGCAGGAACATTATGCTTAGTCCATATCCTTGCTAAATCACTGAAAAAAAACAGCTTTACATTTGTTGCCATTTCATCCTGAAAAAACTTTGTCTCCTTTTTCCTGAGTTTCCACGTATCAGATTGACGGTGAATTTGAGCTTCTCAAAATAGATAGCTGTATTGAAATTATATTTTGAATATTACAAAATGAAAAAAAATAAATTTGTTACACCTTTATTGTGTTCCTAGACATGTCCTTTGATTTGAGAATGTTTATGTTAACATTTGATAGCATACACTCATAACTTCTGAATTTGGAGCTAGGGAACCCATCTTTTATTGCTTCATTTATCTATTAAATTTGCCTATGTGTCTCTTTGAAAAGATAACTTTTATAAAAATATCAAGGAATTATTTCCTTTTATATTGTAGTTTTACATCTTGTTTAGGGTGGTTTTAACCACCTCAACTTTTTAAAGTTCTATCTTTTTTTTTTTCTGTTAGCTATGTAATTTCATCTTCCAAATTTAAGCTTTTAATCTATCTGGAATCTACCATTTAAAGCAGTAAATAACACTCTTGGGTTACAGTTTTCTTGTTAATCTACTTCTCACTTATTTCATTGCAGCTCTTTGGATTAAGGTGTAAATTACCTTAAATGTATTTCTTGATATATTTATTCCTGAATCAACACTATATTATATTGTACTCGGTAATATTAATATATGTTAAAGTAATGAACGTCCTTCAAAAGATGAGTGATCCAATATGTTGATCATTATATTACCATGCTTGTTTTAGAATGAGTTTTGTCAGATCTTCACATATTACCTGCATTTCAGATTGTGAAGCCATTTAATTTATAAACATTTTTAAGCTGACATTCATTATACTATATTTGTCCTATCTGTAATGCGAAATATCATTTAAGAGCCATTTATATTTTTCTAGGGTACTCTTTTGTATTTTTCAGGACAAGTTTAAAAATATTTTATTTACCCCAAATAACATGTAATCATATAATGTCACATAAATATAGAACATAGTTTTAATTGTACTAAGTTAATAAGAGTTTTATTTTTATTTGATATCATTTAAATTATGCTGAAAATAATATAATTTAAACAAATTTTAATTATTTCTTTATTATTACTTAAAGCAATTATGTCAAAATTAACAACTTTATGGCTATTTATAGAGTCATTATCATTATTCCAATTGCTATTGTTATCATTATTTTTTTTCTTATTATTACAAAGCTGATATGATCAAGTCCTATACAATGAGCAATTTGAACATATACTCCCACTTTCTCTAAGAAAGGTAGAGCACAAACACTCTCTAATTAAAGGTTTTATCAAATAGCCTAGAGCTGCCACATAAGCTCTGATTTGAATTATGCATTTGTTCTTTTCAGAGATGGGATAATCCCAACATTTTGAGTATTCCAAGTAAAACAGCATTAAGTAATTAAATTTTCTTTTCAGGTCTATAGTCAGGTACTGGAGTAATATGCTTTAATTGCAATAAAAATGAAGCAAACAATAGAGATTTTAATGGCTCTTTAGACTGAAAATTTCCAATTAAAAATAACAATAATTAAAAGGTCTATATATATTTATCCTTGCCTCCTTTAGTTCCATTTCCTTCTAACTACCACCTGTACAAATTCAGGCCCAGTACAGTGCTAATAGAAACCATTCTATTCATGCCACTTTGAAATTTCAATACCACCTTTTCCAATTTATATTCCATTGTATGAATACCCATTTTATTTATTCATTCATCAGCTGATGGCTGATGAAACTTTAAAACATATTATGTTTTAAAGTCAGGTAGTGTGATTCCTCCAATTTCACTTTTCTTTTTCAATATATAATTGGCTATAGGGCCCCTTGCCCTTCCAAATAAATTTCATAGCTACCTTTTCAATTCAGTTAGAAAAGCTGTGGTAACTTTTATTTTGATTGCATTAAATCTGTAAATCAATTTTGCTAGGAGAGATGTCTTAATGATGTTTAGTATTCCTATCTATGAACATCTTGTTAGTTGTCCTGGGTGAGTCCAATAACTGGAGAGGATGTGTTGTAACTCTGTTGAGACTCAGTGTCCAGGTGACCCATGGACAGCCCAAAGATTTAAGTCTCTTGGACATACACCTATCAACTCTAGCACTAACTATAGTTTCAACTAGAAGGAGCAGAAGAACCATGTGTAGGGAATCCACAACTGATTAAACTCCATCACACTGAGGAGTATAAATTCTAAAGTAAGGCCTACAGGCAGGGCACCAATCTCCAGAACTCTCTGCCCCACCTATAGTGTCTGGATGTCTCCAGAGCCCTGAGGAGCCCTTCTATTTGAGGCAATATTTATTTTGGCAGTCAATGAGATCCTGCTGAGAGGTGCATAATCATAATCTCTGGAATGACCTCCTGACTCACTTTGAAGTCTCTTAGCCATATAAACTCATTTGTCTTTACCTTTTCCCCCTTTTGGTCAAGGTTTTTTTTCAGTTGCATTGCTAGTTGATGCTTGGAAGTAATTTCTCAATTCCAGGGAGGCTTATCCCTGGGAGTCATGTCCCAAGCTGGAGCAGAGGTAATGCATTTATATGCTGAGTTTGGCTTACAGAGAGGCCACATTTGAGCTACAAGGAGGCTCTCAGGAATTAACTATTAGGAACCTTATAATACTGGGCTGTTTCAATTTCAAAGGTTAAGGTTCATATGTACAGTCATCAATATCAAGGGCCTGTCAATGGACCATCATCCTTCAGTAGTCACTGCCCATGTACATGAGGGATTCTTGCTGTCCTATTAGAGAATGTGTCAGAGCTCACCAGGATAGGAATTCAATATTCTTTCAGTTATTGTGTGAATCTCCACCCACTGTGACAATGCCCATGAACACTTGAACACATTCATATGTCTTATAGGAATGCCCTGTTGAACCTCTTCCCATGCATCCCTCATCTCCCTGACACCCCACACTAATCATCCTCCCCTTTCACAGTTGTAACCCTTCTTGATCTCAAACTTCTTCAAAAATGAAGCCAACAAAATAACCAAATACAATTAGTAAGAAAATGAAATAATAATTATAGATTAAAAATAACAAATAAAACATTAAAAAATTTAAAATGTAATAACAAAAAATAATGAGAACTATGTTTAAATTTTTCTTGTAATTGTGTCTTTCATCACTGTAAGATCTGTTGTCTTGTAAATACAGTGACATTTTCTTCTGTTTATTCCCCCTGCATCTTATTTTTTTAAATTTTGTCTTCAAAGAAACTTTAAGTTACAGAAAAGTGATGCTCATTATATAAGGGATTCCCATATGCTCAAAATCCTCCCCTTTTCCCCTTTTAATGACATTTTACATATGGAAGGTACACTTGTTAAAATTGTGTATAAATATTGAAACATTGCTACTAACCAATGTCAAAGAATTACATTATGGTTTACATTTTGGAACTTACACTTTTATAAATTTTGATGAAATTTAACATGGCCTGTAGCTATCATTGCAAGATGTAGCACAATTCCATTGCCCTCAAATGTTCCATGTTCCATCTATACTTTTATTCCCTCCCCTTCATCTCATGACCCATGGCAACCACCAAGCTTCACTCCTTGAAGAACAAGATTCAAAGTTACTTGCAACATCATTCAGGGCTTGACATACTGACCTGGCCTCCCCTATTAGGCACTGCCTATGCTTCCAAAAAGCTACCACCCCTCTATTTGAGAGCATAGCAGGACTCCCCCAGATGGGAGTCCAACACTTTCCCACTCATTATGTAGTATGGGGCATGTTGAGATATCCCTTCAGAAGTAAGTTACTGGAAAAGGCGCTGGCTTTGAGTGATGGCTGGCCAAGAGCAAGCTCTGAGGAGCATAAATTCCAAAGTAAGGCCTACTGGCAGGATCCAGAATGCCATTCAAGCTGCTCTGCCACTTGGACCATATGATCCAGCAGATTCAATGGTGCTGGAATTTCGGTGGCAAACAGAGATGTTGTTTGGAGCATTTCATGGGTCCTTATAGGTAAATTACCCAGTATACACTTAGGAATTTGGAGGATATCCCAGACTTCCACTGAGCATAAACATTTCTTTCTTTGAGAAACAGCTTTTTGTCTGCTCTGGGACTTAAAAGAGACTGAATGCTTAACCATAGCCACCAAGTTACCATGAGACCTGAGCTGACTACAATGATATGGGTATTGTCTGCACAACTAAGCCAAAGTTGGGCATGCACAGCATCAATCTATCAGATGAAGTTTCATACAGAAGATCAGATTTAAGCAGGTTCTGAAGTCATATTGGCTGTGGTTAATGGTTTAGCTGGATGATCAGGGACATGGAAGGAACATAACTGGGAAATCGGTAATGTAGACGTCCAAGTGGAAGATGTATTTGGTAGACCTTCCTGAATTTGCAAAAGGACTTGAGTGATATTTGTCCCATGTGAATGCTCACAAAAGGGTTACCTCAGTAGAGGGGGTTTTAATAATCAAATGGATAGGATGAACTGTTCTTTTTTTACCAGTCAGCCTCTTTCCTCAACCACTCATGTCCTTGTCCAGTGGACTCATGTACAAAGTGTCCATGGCCAAATGCATGGAGGATTTGAATGGGCTCATATCCATGTATATACTCCAAGGTCAACCTATATACAGGTACTACTGAAAGCTCAATCTGTCAGAAGCATACAGCAGCAGTGAGTACATAATTTTACAGAATGCCACATTTTCAATCAGTGTATTCTACTCAGTATTGCTTCTGATCGAAGACCTTATGTTGAGTGAAGCAAACCAGACATTGAAGGATGAACAGTATATGACCTCACTGATTTGAATTGAGGAAAGTGAGCAGTCTCTGAGAACCATTGTCTGAAAGATAGGTTAATAAAGGAGAGAAAGAGCAGAATAGGTTGTGAGCCATCACCCATATGGACATAATCTGTGGTAAAGTGTATAGTTTCATACTGAAGGATAGGACATGTGGGTACTGAAATTACTGGGTTTGGTGGTCCAGGGTTGTCAGGTGGATAGATTAGGAAGGGCAGGTTAGAATACCCAGGGCATGTAACTATGAATTTTGTCATCCAATGAGTCAAGACAGGGGAGTGTCATGTGCCACAGGGGGATGGGTAGGAAGGAACAGAAAAGATGAAATGGGGTATTTAGTGGTCATCGGAAATGTTTTTCATTAACTTATAGTAATGGGTGCAGGACATTGTAAATATTATCAAAAATTCTTAAACTGTACTGTCTAAATTGTAAACTATACTGTAAACCATTGATAAAGTTTAGTAGCTATGTTTCACTATCTGTATAACAGTTACAACAATGCTACCATCCACAAAAAAAAAAAAAGGTTTTAGTGTGGAGTGAGGAAAGGGGAAGGAGGTTGGGTATATGGGAGTCTCTAGTATTCTGTATGTGACTTTGCTGCTACCTAAAACTTCTCTGAAAATTAAATGAAAATTTGGGAGACACTGGGGAATGAGGGGGGAAGATGTCACGGTACAGATTGGACACCCGATAATGCAGTGATAAAAAGGAAAAAAAAATCCATTAATTATATTTTATTTTTAGTTTTTTTTTTCTGAGTTTCCATGTATTTTATCTCTCTCCTTTAATTTTATCATTATTATTTCATTTTCTTATTAATTATATTTGGTTATTATATGGGCTTCATCTTCAAGGAAGTTTTAGATCACAGAAAGGTTACAATGGGGGCTGCAGAGGATCATTGATGGGGGGTGTCTGGGATGGGGGATTAATGGGAGAAAGTTCATCTGAATATACATTAAAGATATATAAAATTGTTTAAATGATCAATGGATAGGGCATGGTCACATTGGGTAGACAATCACTCAATAAAGGATGGAATATTGAATTCCCAGCCTGGAGATCTCTGCCACCTTCTCCAAGGGAGCAGCAAAAATCCCCCAAGTGTAGGGCCAGTGTCTGGCCAAGGAGGAGGTTCCACTGATTTGTTATTGTTATTGATGACTAGCCTCACGAGTCTTTGCTCTTGTAATTGAAACTTAGCCTACTGTTATGGGGTGCCTAAGGGCTGCCATCTGAGAGCCTCCTTATTGCTCAAATGTTGCTTCTCTCTAATCCAAACTCAGCATATGAATGCATTACCTTCCCACAGTGTGGGACATGACTCCTGGGGATGAGCCTCCCTGGCATCAAGGGATTAATATCAACTGCCAACTGGCAATACAACTAGAAAAGATCTTGACTAAAAGGGGGGAAAGGTAAAACAAATGAGTTCATGTGGCTAAGAGACTTCAAAGTGAGTTGGGAGGTCATCCCAGTGGTAATGCTCGTGCACAGCTCAGCAGGATCTCATAGATCACAAAAGTGGATATCACCCCACAGAAAGGGGCTCATGAGGGCTCTGGAGACACCCAGGTCCTATATAAGGAAGGTGTAGTTCCAGAGATTGATTCCTTATCAGTGGGCTCTACTTTGGAATCTGTACTCCTGAAAGTGACAGAGTTGGACTGAAATAAGTCCTCCCTACACATGGTCCATCAGTCCCTTCTATTCAAACCTATATATGATGCTGGAGTTTGTAGGTGTACTTCCAGAGACTGGAGCCTCTGGCCAGCCCATGTGCCACCTGTGCCTGGAATCTTGGTGGAGCTGCAACTCTTACTCTACAGCTCAATGGACTCACCCAAGTCACCTGGTGAGGAGACAATAATGGACAACGGCCATCCCAAGGAATGGAGAGAGCCTGCAGCTGCTGGCAGGATAGTCCCATCCACTGTATCATGGGATATAAGCCCCCTCTTACTTGGAGGTGGAGTGGACATCCCCATCCCATTCTCCTCAGGATTATGGGAAGAGCTGTGGACTAGAGTGGACTTAATGGTATTCTGTTGTAGACATATTGTGTTTCAAGAAATAGAAGAAATTATAACAGTGAGGTGAAGCCAGTGGCCACTAGAAGCTTTCAGGGCAGGGAAGGGAAAAGCAGTTGTAATACAGGGGCTTTCTCAGGGCTGGAGAATTATCCTGAGTGACATTACAGTGACAGATATAGGCCATTTTGCATCAGCATATAGCATGCAGGACTGTGTGGGAGAGAGGGTGGTCTACATTGTGAACTATTGTCCATGCTTAGTGGCAAAGTGCCAGGGTGTGTATAGCCATTGCAGGTGACATGCTACACTAATGAAAGATGTTTATGTGGGATGTTATTGGAGGTGTGGGAGGTGGGGTACATGGGAATCCCTGTAATTTTTGTGTAACATTTATGTAATCTAAGCATCTTTTAAAATATGTAAAAAATATATAACTTTTATGTAAGCAAATGCACATATATGCATATATATTTATATATCATTTTACAAATAAAAAAAAAAAACAGATAAAATGGGTGAAGTATATACTCCCTTAATAGTAATGACAATGAATGATAATGGATTAAACTGCCTAATTGACAAATGGATTGGTAGAATGGATAAAATATAAGATCTCTCTATATGCTGTCTACAAGAAACTTTCCTTGGAAATAAGTACAAGGTGCAAGTGAAAGGTTGGAATATGGTTTTCCACACAAACATTAACCAAAAAATAGCAGGAGTAGCTATAATAATATTAAAAATATCACTACAATATTTATAAAATTATTATAATTTTTACCTTAAAGTATATTCTATAATAAAATATACTTTAAATTAAAATAACTTTTATAAGGGACAAATAAGTTCACTGAATATTAATAAAAGTGGCAATCTACCAAAAGTGAAGAGCAATCATAAATATTTTTGCACTAACCAAGGTGCCCAAAATACATGAGGCAAACATGGGTTTAACTGAGGGGTGTAATAGAAGTCTTTACAATAATAGTGGAGCACATCATTACATCACTCTCAGAAATGAATGCCTCATCTAGTCAGAGGATAAATAAATAACCAGATCTTGAATAATATGATAAATGAACTAGATCTAACAGACATATACAGAACATTGCATCCCATAACAACAGGATGTACATTCTTCTTGAATGCTCATGGAGCATTCTTCAGGATAGACCACATGTTAGTTCATACGGCAAGTCTTAATGAATATAGAAAGATTGAAAATATCAAAATCACTTTCGCTGATCACAGGGAATGAAGGCAGAAATCAATAATGAGCATAGAACTGGAAAGTTCACAAATATATGTAAGTTTAACAATATACTCTTAAATCATTAGTTGGTTAAAGAAAAAGTTACAAGGAAAATCAATAAATAACTTGAGACAACTAAAAGTGAGAACACAGAATTTGTCCAAAATGACAGAGTAGGAAATGGCAGGCTGCACACTTCCTACAGAAACTGGGAAGGTAGGCAGTCTCGCAGGGCAAAAGGGAAGCTGAGGAGTCATGGTGGTGACAGAAGACCGTGGCTGGAGAAGGGAGGGACCAGATGGCCACTAGGGAAAAGGGGAGTCATCCTGCTGGCCTTGAGGAAGAGGGGGAGCAGACCAACTGGCAAAAGCGGAGAGGAAAGCCACCATGCCTCCCTAGGGAAAGAGGAGAAATGCCCAGCCAGTTCTTGATAGAGGGCAGCCATTCAGCCAGCCCTGGGGGAGTGGAGTACCTCCCAGCTCTTGGGTGATGAGAGCAGTCCAGCTGAACTGCATGAGAGGCCAGGATGAGAGGAGAAACACCCAGTCAGCTACTGAGAAAGAAGAAATGTCAGCTGGCCCTGGGAGAGGGGGTAGCCACATAGCCAACACTGGGGAGAGGAATGCTGCTGAGGAGTGACTCCACAGGTGGGACTGTGCCCAGTTAATTCAGGCTAGGGGGAGTGGAGGTGTAATGTGGAGAACTGAGGAAATATAGCTGGAAGGCTTTTTGTTTGTTTGTTTCCTATTGCCTTTTTATTTTCTCTTCATCTTGGAACTGGTGGAGAGCACTGCTGTTGGAAGACTGATTGACAAGTAGAAGCAGAAAGAGAATAGACTAGTGGGTCACTGGTGTCCTGTGAGAGAAGCATCCTGTTCATTTTTGTTTTTTTTTTCTTTTTTCTCTCACTCTATTCACTCAGATACTTGCAGAGAGGGTGTTCTGTGGTGATCTATTGGCCAAAGCATACAGCCTGAGAGGAGGAAACTACTTTGTCCTGGTGATTTGAGAAAGTCCAGATTATTTTGGATTGTTTTATTTTGATTTGTTTTTCCATCTCCTCTTCCTTATTTTCTTTCCTTTTTCTGTTTTTCTTCATTTCTGAATTCTCTTACCATTTATAGTGTCTTTTTTCCTTTTTCTTTTTATGTTTTTCCTCCATTTTTAATTTTAATTTTTATTATTATGATTTTAGCTTCTTTATTTTTTTCTTCCCTTGCTCTTTTTATTTTCTTTAACCTTTCTTTCTTTCACTCTTTCCTCTTCTATTATTTCCATTCTGCTTTTCACTGTTTTGTTTTTCTTTCTTCTACTCACTTTTATCTGGTCTATTATTTCATTTTTTCCCTTTTCGTTTTTTACCTTTTAAAACGTTGTATTGCATTTTACTACCTTTCCCTCATTATTTTTTCTTACTCTTATTTTGTTTTGTTTTTTTTCATTCCTTACTTTTTCCTCTTCTTTCTTTCCATTTGGGAGACTCTATTATTTTTCAATAGAACCTGGGAAACTACAAAGATACAGAAGTGGAACCAGGTATTAAATTCTACATTTAACACAAAACCAAACAAAAATTAAACCCTAGACTAGAAAAAGAAACTAACCAACCGAATAAGCCCTTCAAAAAAATAGATGCATGGATTTCAGAAAAATATTAAAAGACACACTAAGAAGAAGGAAGTCATAGCCTAGTTAAATGAAAAAATAAAACAACTCAAAAGCAGGAGGAGACATACAACATGGAAGAGTTATCATGAATGTTCAAACAAATATCCTTAAGCAGCTAAATGAAGTGAAGGAAGAGATAAAAGATATCAAAAAGACATTGTGGGAATATACAGAAGAAACTGTAATCATAGGGAAAAAATAACAGATCACACAGTAATGAAAGGCACAATGCAAGAAAATAAAAAACATACTAGAAGCACATAACAGCAAATTTGAAAAGGCAGAAGAAAGAATTAATGAAGTCAATGATAGGACATCTGAAATCACACAGATAATAAAACAGATAGACAAAATAACAATAATACAAAAGGTAAACAATCATTGAGGAATCACAGAATTGAATGAGAACACCAAGTGTACAAACATGTACACAATGGTTATCCCAGAAAAAGAGAAAGGAGAAGGTGCAAGAGGAGTGTTTGATGAAATAATGGCTGAAAATTTCTCAACTCTTTTGAGGAACATGGATATAAATGCCCAGTAGTGCAGCAGACTCCAAGCACAATAAATCCTAGGAGACCTACATATCAGATTGCCAAATGCTCAAGACATAGACAGAATCCTGAAAGCAACAAAGAACAGATATTCAATAAGTTTAAGGGCTGATTTCTCATCTGAAATCATGGAAATGAGAAGGTAGAGGTATGACAAAGTTAAGGTGCTGAAACAAAAAATGAAACAAACAAACAAAAAAACTTCCAGCCAAAAATTAAGTATCCAGCAAAATTTTCCTTCAAAAATTAGGAAGAATTGAAAATATTTTCAGATAAATAGAAATTGATAGACTTGTCAACAAGAGTCCTGTATTTAAAGAATTATTAAAGGAAGTTCTGCATGTTAAAAGGAAAAATGACAGGTGAGATAATGTTTGTGGAGAGTGTAGAAATGAAGATTATTAGTAAGAATATCTAAATGGATAAAAATAAAAATAAAAATGAAATATGACATATATAAGCCTAAAGGAAAAAATGGCTAAAGTAAATATTGCCTTTACATTAAAAGCATTGAGTGTTAATGGATTAAACTCTGCAATCAAAAGTCACAGAATGACAAAATAGATAAGGAAATATGACCCATTTATATGCTGTCTGTAAGAAACTCACTTTAGACACAGGGACACTACCAGGTTGCAAGTGAAAAGTAAGAAAATTTGATTCCATATGAAACCAGTAAACTTAATAGGGCAGAAGAAGTTATACTAATAGACAAAACAGACTTTAAATACATAAATGTTAAGAGAAAAAGAAGGACAATATATATTAATTGAATGACTAATCTACCAAGAGGAAATAATTATCATAAATATTTATGCACCTAAGTATAGAACCCAAAAATACATGTAGCAAAAAGGGGAAAAACTAAGTGGAGAAACAGATGCTTCTATAATCATAGTGGGGAACATCAATACATAATTATCACCATTAGACAGATCATATCAACACAGACTCAATGAACAGAGTCCTTGAATAATACATTACAGGTATTTGACATAATGGACCCATGCTTCTTGGGTACTCATGAATCATTCTCCAGGATAGAACAAATACTAGACCATAGAAGAAGTCTCAATGATTTTTGAAAGGTTGACATTATACAAAGCCCTTTATGTGACCACAAGGGAATGAAGTTGGAAATCAATAAAGGATGGGAACTGGAATAAGTACAACTATATGAAAATTAAACATTACATTCTTAAACAATCCGTGGATCAAGTAGGAAATCACCAAAATAAGTAACTTTCTCAAAGTGAATACAAATGAGAACAAAACATATCAAAATTTATGGCTTACATCCAAATCAGTACTAAGAGGTAAATTTTAGCTGTAACTGCCTATGTTTAAAAAGAAGAAAGAGCTAAATTCAAAGACCTAAGTGCACATCAGGAGGAGCTAGAAAATGAAAAAGAAGCTAATGCCAATGAAGCAGTAGGAAGGAAATAATAAAGATTAGAGCATAATAAAATGAAATTGAAACAAAAAATCATTAGAAAGAATTAACAAAACTAAAATTTAATTATTTGAAAAGATTAAATTGACAAAATCTTAGCTAGAGTAACAAATTAAAAAAAGAATGAAGATGCAAATAAATAAAATCATAAATGAGAGAAGGTATATCAACATTGACCACACAGAAATAAAGAATATCATAAGAGACCACTTTGAAAAATTGTAAGCTAACATGATGGAAAATCTAGATGAAATGTTCAGCCTTTTCTCTTCCTAAAGACTTTTTCACCTCTCTTAATCAATTTTTGCCCACTTATAAATCCTCTCTCCCTGAACTATGTCCTAATTTGAACTTAGTACTGTTTTCTGCTTCCCCTTCCTCCTCCTCTTCCTCTTCTTTCTCACCTCTCACAATTAAAACCTGACTTCCTCTTCACCCTAACTAGAACATTCTTACACATCTCAAAATCATTAAAAAAAATAACACAAACACATTTTAATTCAGATCTAGGAAGAACTCCATCACTTTCAAATACACAAAGTGATATCAAATACACAAAATTATATTTAAGTGTCTCTGTCTTTATTAATTAACTCCTTGCCATAGTTTGGTTATGATAAATACCAAAAAGAGGTTGGATTAACAATGGGAAATAATTTACCCATGGATTTGGAGAATAGAAGACAAAAATCAAGGTGGTGGTAAAATTATGCTTTTGCCAAAAATTCTGTAACATTCTGGTTCTGGCTTTATGCAGTCCTTGGAGTTACTTGCCTTCCATAGACATTTTTCATCATATGGTGATCTTGCTGTCCTTGTGCTTCTCTTCAATTTTACTGAATTCTGGGTTCTAATTTCTTTCCTTTATAAGGCCTCCAGTAAGATGTATTAAAACCCACCCAGATTCAATTTTCCACCCTCTAAATAGGCTCTTTGAAGATTTTATGCACAAATGAGTCCACCTGATGACTCAAAATATTCAAACATTGTTTTACTAATATGATTATACAACAGCAATGCAGATTGAGATTAAGAACATGTCTTTTGTTGGGGTACATAATTCAATCTAAATCATATAACTTAAGCTCAAGGGAAGCCAAAGATTGGTTTGAAAAGGCATAATGAGGCACCACATATGATGATCTAGCTAATTCTAGTTTTAAAAATTCTGCATTCAACCATGCTGAATCAGTCAGGGTTCATCATAGTACCAGAAAAATAGATCCAATATGAGGAGCGCATAATTGTGTGTATAATGTGACTTATATGAAGGTAGTAGCTCATACAATTGTGGGAGAAACAGCGCTATATACTGAATACCAACTTAGAGCTTATATGGACTCCTGGACAACTTTGCTCAAACCCTGCAAATTGTTGCCACTTAGCTGACACTGTAGCTGAAGCTTCAAAAGTCCGTTCCATTATTCTATCAAGCTAGATGATTTGAAATGATGGTAAAGAAAATGAATTCAAGTAGAATTGGCCCTTGTTCACACTCTAGTTCCTTTGAAGTGAATTTCTTGATCAGAAGCAATGAGGTTCCAAATATCATGAAAGTGAAAGAGGCATATTGTAAGTCAACAGATGGTTGTTTTGGCAAAAGCACTGTATGAAGGGAAGAAAAATCTGTATGCAGATTTTCTATCTGGTAAGAAAAATCACTGCTTCTTACATGATGTATGCACTCTAATTTAATCAACCTGCAACTAATTTGGCTCTCATCAGTTCCTCTAGCCTTATCAGAAAATCCATGTGAGTGGCCCTGTGCATAACCTCCATTTCTGCCACTGTGAACAATTTTACATGTTCCCATTGGACAATGAAAAGAGTAGCTGGGGAAACCGGCAGGCTGGTATGTACAGAATGGGTCATTTGTTCACTTGCTTATTAAAACCCATCTTTGCTGAGGTCATACTTTGGTGAGAATTCACATAGGACACAAATATCTTCATGTTTTTGCTTATTCAGAAAGGCCTATCCTCGTAACTCTTCCATAGGCTTCTTTGTCACTACTTTTCTTATCAAGATCTTTCTGAGCCCATGCCCATCTTAACCATTAGACAAAGCCAGTGGGTCCATAATCACATATTGCCTTCTATGCAAAAGCAACATATAGGTGTTTACAGGGAGGATTTTCTTTCACCATTCTCCTTGACGGATATCCCAAAAAGAGGCTGCAGTGTTACAGTTGTCCACTTATGGGTATTGCCTACATATAATGCAGAACCATATGTAATGCATATAGACCAATTAGTCAATTTGAAAGGGGATTTTAGGGTAATCACAAATCCTGCATTCTTCAAGTCTTTGACAATGGCACTAATCTACAAATTTCCTCCATGAATATGGTCTTGTTTTTAATATCTAAGGTTAAAGAAAAAACAGTTGCAATTCAGAATCGCACTGTTTTTTGGAATGATTCATGAGTTAGGAGCATCCTATTCAGAAAGTAGAAGGGAGATCCACTGAGGGGGTTAAAGGGAAAGCTTTTATACAGTGTACATGGAAGCAAGTGAAGAAATGTCCTGTTAAGCTGACATTAAGTTTCTATTTATATAAAGTTGTCTCAGAAAGTGGGGAGAAGATATTCATTGATTAGTATGGTATGCATGTCCACTCTGATAAGATATATTTACTGGTCTGAAACTAGTTTTATCACAAAGTGTTTCCTATGAACAACCCTGTAGTGTGAGTTCCATTTTCTCCTAAAGCCTTTGCAGGACAATTGTTTGTGTATTTGTATGTGTGTTGTTTTCTGGGGAATGTCCTTTTCAGAAAGGGATCCACTCCAGGTAATGCTCAATGCTGGAGACAATTTTATTTTACAAACACTATTTTCTTAAGCAAAGCAGATCCAGAGGCTTCCATTTAGCCTTTTCTACCATGATAGCCTTAAATCCAGCAATAAGGGCACCAATGTGGACAGTACTCATTTTTAGTATGTCTTTCCTATAATGCATCCTGGTACTAGGGAATTAACCATGAATACATTGAAGAACTCACTGGGCACACACTGCAATGGACCTTAGCTAAATCTCAATTGTACATCTTACTTCCATAAGCACTTATTCTGACTGGTGGAACACAATGATGCTATGGGTCTCTTGGGATTATTGACATTTCAGAGACAGAGTCCAGTAATCCCCAAAAATATGATCACTTCCTATTCCCCAATGCACAGTCACCCAGTAAAAAGCCATTGCTCTCTTTGGGGAAGGCCTGAAGAAAGATTAACAGTATTAATTTTTGACAGTGTAACAGGTTTGTCCTCTAGGGACCTTCAATTTTTTCCAGTGGTTCATGATCTATAAACTCTCTCAATCTTGTCAATTGATTAACAGACCATGACTTTATGTTTTATTGGTGCACATTAGACTTCTGTTCAATGCATTCAGTAATTCTCTAGTTATATAGATCAAGCAAATATATAGTAGACTGCCCATCTATTTCTCTTCTAGGGAAATTGTGATCAAATTGTCAATACCAAAGATATCTGAAAGTCAGATTATTATGATTACTTCTTTGACACTGGTATCCATTATTTTAATCATGCTCACTTTTGCATAGGAGATGGTGTACCTCCACTTTTTCTCTGACATGCTGGGATCCAATTACCTCCATTGCATTCAAGGATCCCAGTTCAGGTGCAGCAGTTCCCATCATAATTTATAAAATATGTATGAGTGACAACAGAAGACTTTAAGGATGTCAAGGCTCTTTTCACAATTTTATTTTTCATGGTAACATTAAATTGTGTGTCTTCTGGACCTTCCCACAGTGATTGAACTGGTCTTATATTATATTACCACTTTAACAAACCAATATTTCTAAGCCTTCTGATAGCTTCTTCTACAGTATACCTAGGTGGTATTCGCATTTCAATTTCAGTTAGGGTAAGCCATTATTTGGTCCATATTTTAACCAATCAACCAATGAAACTTTTAAAATCATTTCTAAGCCCTACAACATTGAATACAAAATCTATGCTTAGTGGGTCAACATCAATAATTTGAACTGTTCCAAATTTATGTTCCTTTCACCATTATTCCCCATCTTAATGTAGAGCTTTGCACGTGTCCCCAGATTTCTGTGTGTATAAATTGGAGTAATCATGCAATTCTTTTGGAATGGCATGCACCACTCATTGTTCACACTTTGTACCTCTCAGTATTCAGGATCTCCTGGGACTTCAATCTAGTTTTAGCTCTATGGCAAACAGAGATCCTGGAGATGGGTCTAAAGGAGAATCAGCAGTGAGTTACAAGGCAATGATGAGTGGACTTATTGGTATTCTGTTATAGACATATTGTGATTTAAGTAATGGAAGAAATTACAACATTAATGTGGAGCCAGTGGCCACTGGATACTTTGGGGTCAGGGAGAGGGAAAAGCATTTGTAATACAGGGGCTTTTTTGGGACTTGGGAAGTATCCTGAGTGACATTGCAGCAGCAGATATAGGTCATTTTACATTAGCATATAACATGCAGAACTGTGTGGGAGAGAGTGTGATGTACAATGTGATCTATGGCCCATGCTTAATGGCAAAATCCCAATATATATATATATATATATATCCATTGACGATGATGTGCCACACTAATGAAAGATGTTTATGTGGGAGGTTGTGGGAGGTGTGGGATGTGGGGCATATGGGAATCCCTATAATTTTTGTGTAACATTTATGCAATCTAAGAATTGTTTAAAAATAAAAATAAAAAATTATTTTTAAAAAAAGTATATTGGATGGGAGGAGGGCTATAATGTTGTGTTTGGAATAACAAGGGTCTGTCATACATCTTAGGATTTTCATTTCTCTTCATCCTTTCCTAATTGCCCTTAGAGCAACATCTAACCTTTAAGTAAGTTCTGGCTATGGTTACCAAGATAGGAACCACATCACAGCAAGTCTATAGCTTTTGAGTATATTTTTAAACAGGTAGTTTTAATGCATACTTTCTTAAGAGTCAGATTACTAATGCATTGTAGTGTATTAAATTATCCCACAGTAGTAAGCTACCAAAATAAAACAAAACAATCATGAAAATGAGTACTGTCCTCTGTCTCCTCCACCCAAACCCCACAAAAAAGGGTGTTAGCTTAACTTACCCAACTGAACACAAAGCCAAAAAATAAACTTTTCTTGAATGTTTATTTCCATCCCATTACCTCTAAAAGGAGGCAGTTTAAAAATTCTTCACTAGCGACTTCTTTTAAATGTCATTCCTACATTTACTATTTGTGTTTGTGGGTGAGTATTGACTTTGCTGCTTTAAATCTGAATACCATATACTATTGTCATTGAACTAAATATCTCTTTGGTATTAGAAATTTATTTTACAGAATTATGCTAAGATACTTAGACAAAAAATATGGAACTGCTGTGGTAAAAACCAAGTTGGTTCCAAAATTGATTTGGACAACATTTGTCTATTATACTTTTCTGTTAAACTGGAATAATTTATATATTTGTATTGCTCTGCTTTGGAACTGTAATTCTGTATATGCTGCTCTACAGTATTTAATTTTACAAATATAAAAGAAATATTTTGTTATCCACTAAAAAAAAAAAAG
>JAQZBX010002869.1:0-68707 GCA_029593785.1 Cabassous unicinctus | reverse complement strand
ACTTGGAATCAGCGATTACAACCTAATGTTAAAGGAGACTTGGCTCTCAGCTTGATGAGGACATCTATGAATGTGGGGGTGGAGTGTGAAACAAATGAATATTTTTCTGCTTTTCTGTTTCTCCTCCAAGGTTCAATGGACATTTATTGGTCACCTACCATATACCAGGCCTACACTAAATGTTTCTCATTCTTTCTCTCATTTCATGTTCATAATCACCCTGGGAGTAATAAATTACCTTTTACTTAAGAAGAAATTCTCTAAGCCCATAGCACTTGCCCAAGTTTCCACAGCAGGAATTTGCAAAATGTGAATGCAGGTATTCTGACTATAGGCCCAGGGCTATTTCCTTTGCTACATTGAGCCAACTCCTAGATAATCCAAAATTTGTTGGAAGTCAAGAAGATTAATAGAAGGTCTCAAAAAAGGAAACGTGATTATTATTTTAATGGTGGACTGCCAGATTAAAGATTCTGAGATTCTTCAGCTTGTTTGAAAATCTGTCTCTCTGTCAGCAGCCAGAATCTGAGGAAAAACCAGAATTCTTGCTTCTCAGTTGCTGGCTTCCAACTGTTATTTCCATGGAAACATGTCAGCTCTGCAAAAACAAGTTAAGTGCCTTCATAGAATCACCACGCAATGGCAGAGACTTCCCATGCTTCGGTCTAGCTAATAACCATTTCCAGAGGAATGAAAGTAGACTGACATCACAGACATACAAGGGAGATGAACTTATTTCATCTCAGTGGTCTATCGCTGGCCAAGAATGGGAAGCATTGCTTTCTAATTGCCATCCAATTTAGGGCAAAGTCGGAAAAGAAAAGGTATCTGTGAACTCTGCTTCTGGGGATAATTAACAGAAATTTCCTGTTTACTTCTTGGTTATCCTAGTCATTATTATTGGCCAGTATTATTTTCTCATTGCTATAAATACAAAAGACCAATTTATGTGCTTTATACAAAAGACACCACATCAGTTTTAAAAATTAGAATGATCAGCATTGATCAAGGACATCAAAGACGTCTTCAAGGAGTGGGGGAACCAGAAGTTTCTCTATCAATGACCTTATGAATGTCTCTAGGGAACCCATAAAAAGTAGGCTTTGTGCCCTCTGTGGTTGCTTCTTTCTATAAAGGATTATATCACTTCCAAGCCACAATAGGGAGGCTAATAAGACAATGCGTCTAGAAGGTTTTAGATGCTACAAATTGATTTTCTCTTAAGTCAATTGCAAACAAATACGATGTCATTATAAGGCCATTACAACATCTTGGGTGGGCCTTGGCTTTCTCCCCGGAGTTTGGGGTTGGAGGCAATCAGCAGTGTGATTACACGACTCTGTGGTCCATTGGCTCATGAGGCTGTTGAAAGTTTCATTACATCCATCAGTCAGTGATAACTCTGGGGCACCCACTGTGTGCAGAGTACTGAGCACAGTGGGGAGCATTGGAGCAAAGAGGAAGAGCTCCTGCTCTTGAAGAGCTTTAAATTTACTAGGGCAGTCAAGAGCACAAACGAAATGTGTACAGAATAAATGAGCAAAACAGCCACTCCACAAACACCAAAGCAAAATCCCCAAACTGCTATTTCCTGACATAGGTATCTGTGTCAGGTTAGCTTGAGTGATTGGGTGATCAGAGTGAGATAGGGTTAAAATGGAGTTCACTGGAGATATGGAGATTTTGAAGAAAAAAAGAAAAAGTAGAAGAATTCACAAAAGGGACAATGGTTAGTGGGGAGGATGGAGGGTAGGAACAAGAGTCGAAAAGTAGGTGAGGCCAATGAGGTTTGCTTGGATTAGGTCCATGAGCCCAAAACAGGGGCAAGGACAGTTTAGCATAATGGGGAACGTAAATTGTGGAGCACGGCATCTTGAAATTCAAGACTGAGAATTTTAATTTGCTTTGAGACAATTAGGCACTTGGAAAGGTTTCTGAGAAAGTGCCTGACCTCATAGAACAGAGCCAAGAATAGAGACAGAACATAAAAGGAGCATCTTCTTTTATTTATTTATTTATTTATTTATTTATTTATTTATTTATTTATTTATTTATTTATCTATCCCCCCCTTGCTGCTTGTGTTTGCTGTGTCCATTTGCTGTATGTTTTTTCCGTGTCTGCTTACCTCCCCCTTGCTGTGAGGTCTTGCTGCATCAGCCCACCATGCTGCGCGGGCCGGCCTGCCCTCACAAGGAGGCCCCTGGAAGCGAACCCGGGGCCTCCCATATGGTAAACGGGAGCTCCATCGATTGAGCCACACCCGCTTCCCAGGAGCATCTTCTTGATCACTCGGTGGAGAGGATTTGAATGCCGGCTCTTCCGTGAAGCCTACCTTGCCTGATCCTTGCTCAGAATATTTATAGTATTGAAATGTTATAGCACATAATTTAGCAATTGATCATTCACTTGTTAAACCTGTTCGTGTTGTATGAAATCAGTGTCGAGGCCTATGACTGACATAAATGTCATGTGATTCAATAATGATTTTTCCAGCAAAGACATGCTTTCTAGAGGAAATAAGTGCCTATGCAATGACTTTTTTTTTAAGGTAAGGAAAGAAACGTGTGAATGAGCACCATAATCAACTTGTTATTTTGGATTAGAACCCAAACTCAGAGGACTGAGTCTCTCCGTTAACTTGTACTGCAGAAAAATGACAATACTTGTGCTTTGCTATTTATTTTGTGTAACAGTGATATTCTTTCAAGTGAGGTATGGCTTCCATTGTTTTTTACACTAGTTCTCTAATGTTGTGCTCTCTGAGAAAAGACACGGTCCAAGAACAAGGTCCTTTTGTCCTCTTAACTTGAGTCTCACCAGTGATGTTGATTGAAGAAAAAGGTCTTGGTTAAAATAAATTATTCTAGGGAAGAGGGTCAGGGTCTGTAAGACTGAATCAGGTTTTCAGGGGCAAGGGCAGATGGAGGAGATCAGAGGGCACATAGCCCAGGAAGAAGGAGAAGTTCTGAAAGAGAGCTTGAGACCGCCTCTCCTCTCCATTTCCTCCCTTCTCATCTAATTCTAAGACCTAAGGAGGTACATTTGGGACCCAGAGAGTTCTGGTTGAAATACAAATGATCAATAAAAATGTGGAAAGATGCTCTACCTCACCAAAGACTCCAAAAAATGGGAGCTAAAATGACCTTGGGTTAATTTTGAAGTTTTAAAGGGCATCAAATTAGTGGGAGTGTTTTCTAAATGATGGCGCCATTGTTTGATTTGAAGCAAACAATTTAAGTCTCTGGGTACAGCTCAAAGTTCAGATTTTAATATATAATAACCATTACAAAGAAATATTTCCATATTTTAAAATAGCAAGGTATACTAAAATAGCAAAATCTGACTGCAATGAATGCTTCAATAGACTTGGTTGAGAATCAAGCATGCTGAAAATAATGCCTCCTAATTGACATCCCTACTGTCCATGATAAGGATGGCCAATGCTCAATCTGTGCCTAGACTATACTACATCTTGATAGGTATTATCATTAATTTTCATAGTAACTCCACAAAGTAAGTTCATTAATTTTTTGTCCCTTTTTCAAGAGAAGGAAACTGAAATTTAGAGAAATTAAGGTTGAACTATATGAAATTTTAATATCCAACTCTTTTTGACCTACAGATATGACAATCTCATGTGATTCAATTTGGTAACTTGCCCAATCTGTCCCATGGTGGGAAAGAGGCAGAGCAGAAATTATCCAAGGCATCTTGTTCCAAAGCCCAGACTCTTAAACACTGGGCTACACTGCCTGCATTTGGCTGAAAGATGAGGGTGGGTGAACCTGGAATCATGATTATTAGGTGTTTGATGAACCACTGAAGGCAATCCCAGCAGGACTGTTGTCTTAGTTTGCCAGGGCTGCTGTAACAACATACCACAGACTGGTTGTAAGCAACGGGAATTGATCGTCTTGCACTTCTGGAAGCTAGAAGTCCAAAATCAAGGTGTCTGCAGAGCCATGCTTCCTCTGAAGTCTGTAGGGTCCTGGTGGTGTTTTGCTGGTGTATTAATCAGGGTTCTCTAGGGAAACAGAATCAAAAGGAGATATCTGTCAATAGTATGAGATTTTATAAGAGTCTCTCACATGACCGTGGGGATGCACAAGTCCAGGTTCCGCAGGCAGGCTGCAAGCTAGGGGTTCCGATGAAAGTCCAATGAAGGTTCTAGATGAGTTTCCAGGAGATGCTGGCTGTCCAAAGATGAGCTGGGAAATTCTCTCTGGATGCTGAAATCACATCCCCTTTTAAGGCATTCAACTGATAGGATAAAGCGTCACTCATTGCTGATGGCAATCTCCCTGATTGATGTAGATGTAATCAGTTACCTATGCAGTAAACTCACTGGTAACTAAAGTCCATAAATGCCCTTGTACTACAATTAGCCCAGTGCTTGCTTGACCAAAAACTGGACACAATTACCTGGTGGAGTTGACACATTAGCCTAACCATCACAGCTGGTAATTCACAATTCTGTCTGCCTCCATCACATGACTGTCTGTCTCCTGGATCCTACTCCTGACTGTTTCCACATTTCTTCTGCTTTTAAGGACTCCAATCATATTGGATTAAGGCCCACCTTGATTTGGTTTGGCCACACATTAACAACATCTTTAAAGTTTATAGTACTAATGGGTTCACATCCACAGGACTTCAACATATCTTTGTGGGGAAGACATGATTCGACCCATTATAACAGTTTAAAAATTAATGTAGGGGCTTCAAAATGTGTTCGGCAATTGCAATGAATGTACCACACTAATGAAGGATGTTGTTCATGTGGGTAAATGTGGGCAGTGTGAGGAGCGGGGCATATGGGAATCCCCTATATTTTTTATGTAACATTTATGTAATCTAAATACCTTAAAAAATTTTTTTTAATTAAAAAAAATTAATGTAAGGGAGTGAATGTGGCTCAAGTGGTTGAGCACCAGCTTCCCACATACTAGGTCCAGGGTTCAATCCCCAGCCCTGGTACCTAAAAAGAAAAAAAAAAAAATTAATATAAAGATTAGGAGGCAATGTGATTCACTATGGGCTTGGATTAAGGATTCAGAGATTTGTTTGGATTGAGCAGAACTCTGACATCCATTCAGTTTTGTATTTGCCACCAAACTGCTGAATGTGACTTCCTCTCTGGATTTCGTAGCCTTCTGTTAAAATGATGTGATAACCCTGGCCATCTTGAAGGATGCCTTGGAAGGGCTATGTGATTTGGAAGGGATGCTTTTGACATGGACCGTGAGATGGGCTACTCACATTTTCTAGCAAGGAAAGGCGAAGCCTCAGCGAATGCTTCACAAGAGGTCTGCCTCTCTGTGGGTAAGAGAACCCTGGGCTGGCTCATATCAATATTCTGCAGAGTGAGTGAGCAGCCATTTTCCATTTCTAGATTGTTTTCTCCTTCAGAGCTGGAGAGCTGAGATGATTCAAGAATTCTGACTCATTTTGATGACCCCGCTCATCGTAAACATAAATCAGATGAAGCTGAAAGCCCACCTCAACATTACCCTGTCAAACACTGGCAGTTGTCACTGGAAAAACTCCTGAGGCACTTGCTTTCGTATCTGTTGTTACTAAGGAGAGGTTCAAAGAAATGTTTAGGTAAAAGGATCTTTGTACTGCACAGGGTGTAAGCAGCCAAGCTGCAGATGAAAACGATAACAATTTATTTGGAAATTTGCTCTTTAATTCTGATGGATTTTCTAAGCAAATGATTCTGAGTCCAACAGCTGCTGGGTGAGCAGTATGTACCTGGATAAATCAATCCTTCTGCTACCTCCAGAGCGATGAATAATATGTCTTAGTTAGTCCAGTAAAGATTCCTGCATTCAAGAAACAGAGCACCGGGCACAACTTGCATGTGATTTCAAATATTCAAATGAAATGTGGGGATCCTGGAAAGACTGAGTAATAAATCACACAGCAGGCAAGCACCTTCCAATTTGCATGAATTTCTGTTGAGTTGAAAGAAAAAGTTGCAAACTGGGGGCGAGCACAATATAAAAGCCAACTCAGGATGTCTATTACTGGTCATGATAACTCAAGACCTGGCCTGGTCTGGCAAAAAAAATTTAAATACAGATTAATGTAGTCACTGACTAGAGAACAGTTGAATGGGAAGCAGGTCACCATGCCTCCCTGTTCAGGAATGATCTCACTGTCTCCAGGTGAGGATAACACACTCCTAACACATCCCCGAAAGGAAAGGTATGTGGAGAAGTCCTGCCCTGCTCCACCCAAGTTGTATCTTGGAATGGAAGGAGTAAGGGAAGGAGAAAGAAAATGTGCTTATTATATTCAGGAGAAAATAAAGCAAGAGTTAAAGACAAAGAAAAATCAAGGGACTCAAGAGGAGGAGGTAGAATTTTCCATAGGGCAGATATTGAGTTTTCACAATGAAAACACTCATGCATCTAAAGGGAAAGACTGTATGACATTGTGAGGCGGACTCTGGTTGCATAACGAGGAAGAACTCATTTGTAAGACTAATTAATTAATCAATCAATTAATTAACTAATTGATTTCCTTTGAGATCCCTCCAAATGAAATAGTCATGATTTTTAACCATGTCTATCTATTCTTGAGGGGGTCTGCTGCCCATGAAAAAAGGGGTGTTCTTGGGTAATCAGAGAGCGATATCTTTACCCCTTCTGTGCTAGCATCCCTAATATTTATTGGACACTAGGAGGATGAGTAGAAGGATCAGGGGATCCAAATTGCAAATCTACAGATTTTGATGCAAAAGGAAAAAGTGTAGGAATATGGAAAATAACAAAAGGAATCAGTGTATGGATTTCAAGTCTTTGGATGTTTCTGTAAGATTTATCCAGACAGTGTATGTCTGTGTGTAGACATTCAGGCATGATTTGTCTTTCCCTCGGAAACTTATTATTCAGGAATCTGGGTGTTAAAGGTGGTCAGGGTGGCTTTGGTGGCCTTGCCTTTTGGCTCCTTCTTCTCGTTGATTCGGCAATCATGAGATGCATCATCTTTTAGGACATATTTTGTTGTGGCAGCAGTGGGAGGACTTGAAAGGCTCTTACATATAACAAGGACTCCTAATTCCTCATCTTACATTTCATGCCATTTCATGAAATTGCTCAGGAATCTGGGTTTAAAACTCAGAGCCAGTAGCTGGAGTTCCTTCCTCATCCATCATAAATATAAAATGAAAAGAGTCCCTCACCTCTATTACCAGTGGTTAGTGAGTGCCATCTTTATACATTCAATTCTGTTAAAATGTGCCCAGGACCTGGCTTTTGCTCTAAGGTATCTAAGCATAGCTGTGCATGCAATGGGGTGTTTGTGGGAAAGCATGCAATGAGGTGGTTGTGGGAAAGCATGCAATGAGGTGGTTGTGGGAAAGTTGTAGACACCAGCACTGGTCTAGATTTGGTCTACATCTGTAGATTGTAGCTCATGCAGAAATTCTAGCTGCACCTCTGCTGGATGCTCTACTTGCCAAGTCTCACTACCTGTGGCCTTGACTGAGCCTTAGTTCCTACATTTATAATTGGAAGAATGTGCATTCCCAAAATTTAGACTTTAAACTATGGAGTTGTTATGGATTGAATTGTGACTCCAACAATGACAAGTTCAAGTCCTAACCTCTCGTCCTGTGAATGTGAACTCATTTGTAAGTAGAATCTTGAAAGACATTATTAGTTATGTGGCCAAACTGGGTTAGGCTGGCTCCTCAATCTGATAGGACTAGAGTCGTTGTAAGGGGAAGAAATTTGGACAGAGACACAGACAACTGATGCAGGGCCAGAGAGGGAGAGAGAGAGACCGCCAAGCGACAAAGGAAGAGACTGAGTTACAGGGTGCCTGCAGGCCATCACCAGAACCCTGCAGACCTCAGAGGAGGCACAGACGGCCCCGCCGATACCATGGTTTTGGACTTCTAGCCTCCGGACTGTGAGACAATAAATTTCTGTCATTTAAAGCCAACTAATCTGTAATATCCAGTTATAGCAGTCCTAGCAATCTAAGATAGGAGTTTATAGCAAAATTGTATATAGGCTAAGTGTTCTTTGGCCAACCATGGGCACTGTAGGGAAATATCAACCTTGCAATGACTTTGTCTCCTTCCTGGTCCAGGTCTCCTCCATAAGAAACACTCCCAAAATCCCTTGCTCTTAAAAACTCTGGTAGTACAGGTCAATGGCAATGCAGCTTCCACTACCCTGTTGCCCGGACAACTTGAGCTTTTCCAGAAATGGGGCAAGCACTTGTCTCCACATTCAATGCATTTCAAGTAGGTCCAGGAAAGTCTTTTTTACTTGGTTTGAGGGAAGGGAACTAGCACCTTCCCAAATCCTCACTGGGGAGGTGGGGTGAAGGTGGAGGGCTAGGCAATCAGACAGCAATCTTCAATGAGATTGTTTTCAACAGTTCCCTACCTGTTATATCCTTTTTATACCAAAGCTGAGGGGGTGGAGATCCAAGAGTGTTGAAATTCCACTTTACTCTGAAATTCAGAGTATCTACAATGGAACATTTCAGAAAGGTTTCTCATGTACTTCTAAATTTGCACAAAAATGTGTATTTTCTTTACCCATTTGTTTAATACTTGTTAATTTATCTCAAAATCATTCCTCAAGTTCTCTGAGAGTGTGACATTCAGCCATTAAAAGAAGTGTAAAAGGCAAAGAGTACAAAATAAATACGAGTAATGGTGATGGTGATGATTATAGAGATGTGAACGGAGGACAAAATTTCCTTACTCTGTATTCAATTTAAAAAAATATATTTGCAGAAGCAAAGTGTAATTTCTTCCAGCAGAGGGGCACCATGAAATAAACTGATGTGACAGATGGCCACACCACAATCCGCCCTAATTAGCATCCATTGGCATACCAGGTTATATCTTGATAGAGGCACTGAATACAAGATATGCACACAAACAGCGTCTCCATTAACCTCATCCAGGAAAAAATGCATCTCTTCACCTTGGCAGGGAAACATGGGAGGAGAAAGGAGTCACAATGCTTAATGCCAATTCCATAAGCAGAAAACACTTCAAGCTCAGGCTGAGCCAATCTGGAGAGAAGTGACCATGCCTGAGGAGAAATTTAGAGAGTAGGACACTGACAAATATGACATTTAGAAGGCACTTGGTCCCCGGAGATGGGAGAGAACCTGGAAGCAGGGCTTGGCAAATAAGGTTACACCTTTGTCCTTGAAGAAAAGTCATTTCCTGGTATAAAGAGGGGTGGGTGTATTTATTTATGTATCATTTTATTGTGTCTATGTTATCTTTACTATTAGCGGGAAAAGCCTTTTACTTGAGGTGAACAGAAACCAGTGGAAAGAGAAAATAAAAAGGATAAGGAGTACCCAACACCATCTGCTTTCCTGGGGAGATAAAAAAAGCTCCAAAAGAAAATACATGTAAGGTGCTTTGGGCATAATAAATATGTGGTTTGTTTTTTTTTTTTAGCACTGCCCTTTAGGATGATGTTGGAAAAAACAATTTCCTCTCTTAGGGCTATGTGGTCATCAGTTTAAGGGAAATTGCACCTGCCAGTTGGCACCCAAATCCATATCTTTAATTTCAGGCCTCTTGTTGGAGCTCTGGACACATATATCATATATAGACAGCACACTCATTCATGGAGGCATCCAACAAGTGTTTCCTGAGGGTGTTCCAGATGGCAGGACCTGTGTACGGAAGAATCCAGACAAGTTTTTGTTTAGTTGCGGAGATAGACAAGTGAAAAAAGAACTCTAATACAGCTGGGAGAGAGGGATTGCACAGCGTCCGTGCTGTGCTCAGAGGAGACGCACTGGGGTCCATAGAACCACGCAGGAAATGGCATCAGAGTTGAGACCTGAATTATCAGCAGGGATTCCCCAGGGAAAGGCACCGGAGTGGTGGGGAAAGAGGTGGAGCCACATGCCTGGAGCAGGGTGGTGATGGCTCATTTGAAGAAATGAGTGGTGTTCCTCAGGCTGGAACATTTAGCATTCTTCAGGCACTCCAACATCCAAGCCCACCCCTCCCTTTGTATTCTCTGTTCTTGTGGCTGATGCCACTACCTCCTTCCCCACACCCAGGTCAGTAGCCTGCATATCTTCCTGGGTTCCTCCCTTTCCAGTCCTCCCTCCAGTTCACTAAACCAACACCTTTCTTCTAAGATTCTTGCAAATGAGCTCTCTCTTCTCTAAACCCATCACCTCTCACCAAGATTTCCGCGACAGTCTCTGCACGCATCTTCTCACCTTTTGCGGTGTCTCTCCCCAGTCTGTGACTTCAATGGCTACTGGAGTGCTCACCCCAGAACATGGAATTCCCCACATCCTTTCCCATCAAAACCTTCAGCGTCTACTACCGCCCTCAGGACCAGCACCTGTTCCAATCCAGGGCATTCGAGGTCTGGGCCATTCCGCTCTACAAGTCCTGAGATCCCACTCTCTGGAGCTGCTTCTGCTACCATGTTGCCCATCTCTCAAGCTTTGTGTTTTCTGCTTGCAAGAATCATCTCTCTCCAGGTGGTTCCGTATCCTGTCTCCTTAATTCTACTCCTTCTCCAAGTCTCATTTGAAACATCACCTTCTTGGAACGCCTTCTGTGCAATCCCCTTTCCCTGCCTAGATGGGGACTCGTGTTTCTATGCTGATTGTATTTTGACTCGGAATCCCTCTGCTTGCTTCATCTGGCTTCAAGTGCTTTGGGGGCAAGTATCCATTATTTCATTCTGTATTCATTTGAGCCAAGCACAGGGCACCAAGTACTCTCTAACACTATCCTGCTTTTCAGAATCATCCCAGGACATTATATGATGTTTCCAGGTATTGTCTGCTCCACTAAAAGGCAGGCACGATGATGGCAGGGAATTTGCCTGTTCACTCTCCAGCCCTGATAAAGGTACCTGGCATAGAACAGGTACTCAAATAATGGTGTATTTGATGAATGAATGATTGAATTTGACATTTGTGCCCTTCTCCCACCATTGGCCCACTACTCCTTCAACATGCCAAACCACTGTTCAGTTTTCTTTACTTGAAATTTTCCACGCTGTTGCTTACTATGTGACATTGTCCAGTACACTCTCTCTTTCAGTTTCCCCATCTGTAAAATAGTGATTATAATAGAGGCCACCTCATTAAATTGTCATGACAGTTAAATGTGTTTACATATATACAACATTTAAACAGTGCCTGACACATAATAAAGGTCCATAAATGTTATCCATTATATTATTATTATTATTGTCAAAATTACCTCCACTTTGATTTTGTATTTCCCAACCCTATAAAATCACTCTTTGAAATGTTTTTCCCCCTTCAAAGGCTTCAAGCAGCTACTGTTTCAATATAATTTTAGGGACATGGGGCTATTTCATGCATAATTCCAGGTGGTTTTTAAATGCTTAACTGGAATGACAATTCTGGAGTCCTCTTTTAAAATACATCTTTATGTATAGGTCATCTTTTCAGACTGCCCAATACTGAACTGACCTGCGCTCTTGAACAGAAAATGAGTTCTGGCAAACCAGGTTTTTCTTGTCTATTGCCCCTACTTCAGTTATGAATAACAGGTAGAGTTTATGAGCAGAATAACAATAGCATTTCTATTTTTATACATGGCATCCATCCACCTGCTTCTCAAAACCTGACAGCTGAGCCATACATTTCATCCCAGATTTAGAAAGAAAGCTAAATTGGAAAAAAAATATTCTCAGGTGCTCCAAAAAGCCAGTAAACCCATGGCCACAGTGGCATTTCCAAAGAGATGCTAAAAAGCCAATCCGAGCATGCAATTCCAGGTAGGTTAGACAGGTGCAAGGTAGATGCTATTTTTAGTCATGATGGCTTGCATTGCTATGGTGCCAATAAAAGCTTTCATTCCCTGGAGATTTACCAAAGATAAAAATAAGATCTAACTGCCATCTGTGATGGATGCTTGTGGGTACTGAGTACGTAGCTTGACACAAATGTGGATGTCTGTATACACACATAAAGTTTAAGCATCGTCCAAAAGATGGCACTGTTTATTTGTTTCTACCATGTTTAATTGCAAACTTTATCCCAGGCAGGAACATTAATGAACTAAATTAAGACAGCGCTGTGCTATCATCCTCCACACAAATCGAACTGCCACTTTATTATAGGCCTTTTCAAAATCTTTGTCTTGTTCCTCAAGAAATGAATATGCCCAAACTGTTATGTGTAGTAACTGCAATGTCAGCACATCTTTTACTTATTAAATTATTGTTTTTTTATTTCTTAAAGGGGATTCTGGAATCCACTTTTTAAGTTATTACAGATGCACTCCGGGATATGGGTGATGGAGGCAAATTTAACTTTTCAATCTTGAAAAGCTAGACTTTCACTTTTAAGTATTACTTGGTGATCTTTTACATGTGACTACATGAAAATGCACAACTGGTAGTTGCAGGTAACAGGGTATTAAAAAGCATTGTTTTTTGAAATTACTTGTGAAGCAAAAGGTGAAAACTCCTGTTTTGATTGCTGAGGCTGCCAATGCAAAATACCAAAAATGGCTTTTATAATGGGAAATTTATTAGGCAAAAACTTACAGTTCTGAGGCTGTGAAAATGTCCAAATCAAGGCATCATCAGAGATGCTTTCTCGCCATAGGTCTGCTGCTGGCAGATCTTGGAGTCCTGCCATGTGACGAGGCAAAATGGGGGGTCTGCCAGTGCTACACTACTTTCTCCTTGAACTCAGCTGTGGGCGATCAGGCATCTTCCCCTGGGCCTCATCTCCTTACGCTTCTCCACTTCTCATCTTTCTGCAGCTGAGGTGTACCTGGAGTCCTCTCTCTCACATGGAAGGCTGAAAATGGCAGCGCTCCCTTTCTTTGTGTGTGTGTTCTCAATTTATATAAGACTGAGCAAGAGGGTGGAGACCCAACCTGGGTCATGCCTCACTGATGTAGTCTAATCAAAAGCCCTAAAGTGACATAATCAAGTGATCTAATCAAAGTTCCCTTAATTGAATTTAATGCAATCAAAGGGCCCCAAACCCACAGGAATGATTAGTTGAAGGACATAATCTTTTCTAGGATTCACAAAATTCAAACTATCACAACTCCAGAGTAACTTAGTAGAGCAAATAGGAAACCACAGCCGATAACACAAATTAAATCCCAATATGTACTAGGGGATATTTGTATGTGAGAGTGAAACATGTGACGAATGGCTTTTTCAGAGTGCTTCTAACATTATGGTGCATATATGCATATTTGCCTAACCAGCATGTCTTTAGGAAATCACCTTCCCCATTCTTAAGTCACTTCATTTACAGTTCTTTTGCCAAAGCAAGTGAAATGACAATACTATGCCCAACAGGGCAGGGAATCACTGGGCTGCCTTCACCTGGAAGGTGAGAAAAAACAAATATTAGATAATGAGTATTGCTACCTAAATTCAAGGTGTGATCTGCAAAATGCCTGGAAGCAGAAGCCAGTGAGTGGTTTCACCCAGTGTGGGTGGGGGAGAGAGGCATTAGAGATGGGGATAAATAAAATTCCTAACACAAACCATTCCTGCATGAGCAAAGGATCATCACGGGAAAATAACACTGAATGTGCATCTCTTTCACTGGCTTCAGTATGATGTCTTGTTTTGAAGTTCTCTGTCCACATTTTATGTTCCCTAAAGAACCGAGTGTAAAGGAGATGATGACAGGACTCATTGACAAAGGAAAACTATTTAGATGCAGAAAAAATGCTGAAAGAAAACAAACTATATCCCTCGGATTCTGGACACATACATTAATGTTGTTAATGAGTTGGGCTCACTGATTCTGTTTATCCAGTGAAAGCTATTTGAGGCTTGCTATAATGAATTTTAGGTGATCGTTTTTAAAGTAAATTTGGTCATATGGTGCATCTGCTTCTAGCTACATAATAAATATGAGTGTATAATCAATCTTAATAGCTGAATACAGCAAAGAGGTTAAAATACTAGGTTTGGGAGTCAGACACAGCTCAGTTTGAATCCTAGTTGCTATTTACTTGCTGTGTGATCTTGCCCAAGTTACTTCACCTCTCTGAGCTTTTGTTTCCTCATCTACAAAGTGGTACCAGTCTCATAGGATTATTTTGAGAATTAAATAATATAATTTATATAAAGGACCTGGCACAACGCCTGAATATATAAGTGCACAATTAACATTTGCCATTAAAATACATGATTTTGTTCCAAAAACTTTTACACACTTTATTGCTTTAAATCTTATAATAGGTAGGCAGGAAAGATATTATTATGCCCACCTGAAAAACTGAAGCTCAGAGGGAAGGATACCTTTCCAGGTCACCTAAGTAGGTAGGGGAATGCACAAGTCTACTGATCTCCAGCTCAGTGAAATTTCCCTGCCATCATTGTATAGATAATTAAACTAATCAGCACTCCAGTCTGTAAGCCATCTTCATGGATAAAGTAAAATCCCTAGAATGATCTTCTGATGGGCAAGGTTAACCCTGGTTATGGGCACACTGAGTTCTCTTGAGCTTCTAACTGTATTTGGTTGCCACAGGGATGGAGCCAACCTCCTCAATTAGCTTCACTGCATCTGGCTGCTTTTGAGTTACGATTTTGTATTGCTGATTTAGAAACATGGCACCGTGTTAAATGACGTTGAGGACCCACAAATGTGTACTTTTACTGATTCCTCAATATCTGCAAGCAGACACTTAGCATTGGACACAGAGTTTCCATGTGCCCCTCTCCCACCTGACATCGGGAACTCTCCTAGATCCCAGGCCCTGTGATTGTAGGATGAAGGCTCAAGAAACAAAAACTATGTTTGACATCACTGGAATGAAACATGATAAGGAAAATCAGACAGAAAATCATCTTAGAACTTTCTTCCAAGCCAAGAGACAACAGGAATGTGTATATTTCCTATGTTTGTATCCATCAGTACCTCATGGCATCAAATCTGCAAGGAAAGAGGTGTCCTTTCTGCTGTTCTAAAAAAGCCCCTCCACTGGTGATTTGGATTTCATCCTTCCTTATTCCCTGGGAAGCCTCACCCTATCAGTTTCCCCCTCCTTCCTGCAGTGACAAACTTCATTAGTGAAGATAATGATGAAAATAATAATAACCTCCATGTATAAATAGCTGCACTGAGCATGTCACAAGCCCGTGAAACCATTGCTGTTCTTTTTATTGTGTAGATGAGGAAACTGAAACTGCAGGCCAGGCCCACAGCTATGTCAGCTAGAAAATGTTAGAATTAAAAATCAAGTCTGCTTAAATCCAAAGCCTTCTTTATTAGCTTGTCCACCTCTGGCTCAGGTGGCTCAAGCTGATTCCGACAGTAATTGTGGCAGAAGTCACCAAGTCATGGTTTCTGCAGCCCATTTCATTTATAGAGGTCATCTCCAACCTCACAATTGGATTGTCAAAATGGGGTCAGTCAAATCAACCCCAAAACTGGCCCTACTGGATCTTCAGCTCAGGGTTCTCTCTCAGTTTGGGCTGCTAAATGCTGGAAACAAGGTTCGGGGAGGTGGTGGGTTGGCCCTGAGGATAATTGCCTATTTACCTCCTACTTTTAAAAGTTGATGGTTGCTGCTCTTCTGGAGCAGAAATCTCATGCTTGGCTGCTGGACTGCTTGGGACCTGGGCTTCTCTCGGCTTTAGGTTTTTGCTCTTGTGGAATGCCTGGTAAGGGATGCCTATCTTGATTTTTCTCCACAATTGTTCCCCATCACAGGCCACTCCTGTCCTGCAATAATTGCTCTGTTGTCTTATGTTTTGGAAGTTCAAGAAAGGTGAACTTTAAAAGCCCCAAATTTGGGTATTGTAGAAATTGCTTAAGTTACCCATGCCTCATATTTCCATTGGAAATGCAACTAATCCCTGCGTCAGTGGGTTCCCAGAAGGGATAGAGTAGATTCCGTGTGTAAAGAAGCTTATGTCAGTGTATGGCTCATGACAAATCTTCATTACTTTCCTGTGAGATCCAGATGTTTGTGCTAATTTTATGTAAATTGTCACTTTATTGTAGTTTCCTCTTATTGCTCCATGGACCAAGCTGAATGCCTCTTAAAATCAGGAGAATGATGTTGTCACTTCAGTGTTGAGCATATAATTGCTCAATAAAGACTTGTTGAATGGATTTATTGAGCTCTTATTGTATCTGGGTACACCAAATGATATTTTGGATCCTAGATGTACCTAGGTTCTTTCAAAAGAACTAGGCATTCTATTTCTTTTCCTCTCAACCAGTCCCAAGTTTACTCATTGCTGGAAATGATTGGTGACTGGAAATTTTAGCACATGGTATACTTTCACATTTCCTCAGATAAATGGACAGGCCTAGTAAATGATAGAACTGTGATCTGAAATGAAGTCAGGAGAACCTATTTTCAGTGCTATGAGCATCTCACTGGAGCTTCCATCTCACTGGCTGCACTTGTGCCTCTCTTTTAACACCATGAGGTGATGAAGAAGTAGATGTCATGTATCAAGTACTGGAGGTTTGCTACTTCTTTGACCTTATGGATACAAATACTGCCCATGTGTGGATTAAATCAGGTTGTATTAAAATATCTAGTATCTGATCTCTCTTAGGTCCTCAATCAGCAGTGTTAGTGTTCCCTTTTCAGCTCTCAGCTTAACCTTGGGGTCCCCCCCTGTTGACTTAGCCCCTCCCTGCCCCTTGGCAGGGATGGCTCCTCTCTCATCCACAACTGTATCCTTCAGCACTGTGCCTGGTGCATGAATGAAGCTCTACAGATGTCTGATGAATGAGGATCATATGATTGATGCAGAATTACTGTGTGAATAGCAGCATAGTGTCTTCCTATGTCACTTTCTTCACACAATATATGCAAGTTATTCAAGCGGCTGCAAAAGAGTTTCTCTAAAACACAGATGAGGTTTTCTTTACTTTAAAACTCTTAGGACAGATTTAAATCTTTGATTCATCCATGTGCCAGTTAAGCCCTGAATTTCAGCAAAGTTGCAACACCTACTCACCATTTCATTGGACTCACCCAGGGTAACTAACAAGGAGATGATGATGGACAATGCCTACCCCAAGGAGCACAGAGTGTCTGCAAGTGCAAGCAAGATAGCTCCGTCCATCTGCCCCACAAGATCTAAGCTCCCTCTCAATTAGAAGGAGAGTGGGCATCACCATTCCGAAATCCTCAAGATTGTGGAATGAACAATGGACTAAAGTAGACTTATTATTATTCTACTATAGACTTATTATTATTCTAGCAATGGAAGAACTCTTATCATTGATATAAAGGCAGTGGCCACCAGAGGTTCTGAGGGATGGGAGATGGAAGAATAGGTATAATATGGGGGCATTTTGGGGACATTGGAGTTGTCCTGCATGACATTGCAGTGATGGATACAGGCCATTGCATATTTTGTCCTAACCTACAAAATTGTTCGGGACAAAATGTAAACTATAAGGTAAACTCTAGTCCATGGTTAGTAGCAGTGCTTCAATATGTGTTCATCAATTGTAACAAATGTACCACACTAATGAGGGATGTTGTTGATGTGAGAAAGTATGGGAGGGGGAGGGTGTAGGGCATATGGGAATCCCTTATATATTTTTTGTAACATTTATATAACCTAAAGCTTCTTTAAAAATAAAAATAATTAATTAATTTAAAAAGAAAACAAAACTTCTTAGGACAATTCAAAATGACAAAAGAATCCGGCTCTGCTCACTTGGAGCAGGGGCAGGGAGGGGGCTACCGCACAGAAACGCCAACACAGTTACCACTCCCCAGGGCTTCCTCGCCTTTGTAACTACCACTAGCTTCTGACTGTTTCTCCCAGGCTCGACCGGGGGCTATGTAGGTGGTTGGCCCCCCTCAGGTCCCGGTTGCCCTGCAGAAGCTGCCTTCCTGGGATGTAATTGGCTTTTCAGATTTTCTCTGTGCATTGACGGTAATCACTTGCTCGATACCTGATTGTGTCCCCAGCATGACACTAGCAGCTGGATGTAGCACAGCATGGATGGAATTTGGCCGACTTCAAAGTTGGTTTCCCCAATTGGCTTTCTCCTTCCCTCAGCACCCAACCCTCCCTTCTCTCCTTCTCCGGCTTCATTGTGGCTTCCCCTCCGTCAACGTGGACCAAGTGTCAGGGTAGAAATGACACCTTGGCGCTCACCTGAGTTTCCCATTGTTGACATCCATATCAGAAGAAGCCCGTCTCCACTGTAGATCAAAATGATTTTTTTTCCTCCTTAGCTGCCAGAACCATTCTTACCGTGAGAATCAAAGCTATTCCATGAGCTCATGTATCATCATTACCTACAATACAAATTCTGAAATCAAAGCAGACCTGGCAATTTTATTGATGCTCAGAGTGAAACAGAGCCCAGGTCACCCTGAATCAGTTGCGCTGGCTTTGCCTTGCTGACAACAACGAACATGTCACCGACAAAATTACCCGAGAAAAGATGACTCGGTAAGTTCGGTGCAGAAGGTAACTTGTCAGTGACAGGGGTGGGATATTTTTATCCTTATAACTCAATGCTAATGAAATTGGTGGGGATAACATCTGCCTGAAAACGTGTCCCTGGAGAACCAGGGAGAAGCAGAAAGCACTGAAGTCGGCTTGTTTTCAAAGTCATTTTTCTCCAAACAGCCGTGATTGAATCAGAGGGCCTTAACTAGAGCTGAGACGTTGGGGACCTGAAGTAAAAACCCATAAGGTTGATTTTGTCACTCAGATATGGCCCATGGATCAGCAACCGCCCTGCCCTTTACTATTTTGAGGATTAGAGGCTGTTTGTAAAGTGACTTGAGATCCAAGAGTAGAATCATAAACACCAGCATGCCCCACTCTGTCCGTTTACAGTTGTTAGCAAGGCTTGAGGTAGGGAACTTACTGTCTGTATCTTTAAGGAGAAGAAAGGGGGTGATGAAGGAAGAAAAAGAAAGGATAAAAGGAGAAAGCTGTCATTTGATTGGCGGAAGATGAAGGAAAGGGGGAAAAGCAAAGACATGGAAAGAACTGGAATCCAACTTCCACCTGCTCACCCACCTTGAAGGCAGGTCAGTGTTAAATGTCTACCGACCTCCACACAGTGGTCCCTGCACAGCGAAAATTATTGCAAACACACAGTTTGTCCATTATTGCTCCTCTCTTTCAAGAGCCTTCCAATGTTCCTTATTCTCAGTTCCAACACAGAATTTCTTTCAGAACTCCAGGCTAGGAAAGTGTTTACCTTCTCCTGCTGAGCCACTGAGCTTCTTTGAAAAGCCAAGGAGAACTGGGGTAACCCAGCCCGTTTCCCTTTTCATTGGCTGCCATGAAGTTCAGAGTTCAGTTTGGTGCTCGTGGATCAACTTTCCTCAGCCTGGTTTCTGACGTGATTGCTTTCTTCTCTTCCCCTCTTCAGTGTGACGGATTAGAAAGAGCATGCATTTGATGCCCAAAGACATAGGTTCAAATCCTGGCTATACCACATGCTGGCTATATGGCCTTAGGTAAGTCACTTAACCCCTTTAAATATGTGTCTTCATTGGCAAAATGAGTTTTCAATGTTGTTGTAAGTATTTAAGATAAGGATAAAAAGTGCTGGTACTTGGAAGGTGCTAAATAAAGGGTAGCTATTCTTTTTATTTATTTATTTATTTTTATTTTTTAGAGTAGTTGTAGGTTTATAGAAAAAATCATCCAGAAAGTTTGGAGCTCCTATATAATGCCCCTTCACAGTTTTCCCTATTATTAACATTTTGCATTAATGTGGTACCTTTGTTACTTACAATTGATAAAACATTATAATTATAATTATATTATTAACTATAGTCCATAGTTTACATTAGGGCTCACTCTTTGTGTTGTACAGTTCTATGGGTTTTATTTTTAATTTTTGTTCTGTTAACATATATACAATATGAAATTTCCCATTTTAACCACTTTCAAGTACACCATTCAATGGTATTAATTACAATTCACAATGTGGTGCTACCATTTAAGCCACCCATTACCAAAACTTCCCATTGAGGTATAGCTATTCTTACCTCATCTTTTTCCCCCTGCATTTGTAGTTTATTTTTATTTCTTTGCAGAGTTTTTTTGTTTGCTTGCTTTTTAAACCTTAAATATGTTTTAAAAGCTGAAAAAATATAAACATAAAAAATGTTTAGAATCTGGGTTAGTTACTTTATATGGCACAAGACTAGGCCTCCTGGGTCTCTGATTGCAGAGAGCATGATGGACTGATGGCCCCAGCTGCTGTGCTCTGAAATCCATTGCTGTGTTTGCTCTGAGGCCACCTGCCCATGGGTAGCCTGGCTGAGTGCCTTCCACAGGGACGCTGAGGCGATGTGGGATGAATTGCGTCTTCCAAAGAGATATGCTCAAGGCCCAACCCCCGGTACCTATGAATGTATATGGAAATATGGAAAGATGGTCTTTGGAGATGTAATCAGGTTACGATGAAGTCATACTGGACTAGGCTGGACTCCAAATCCAATAACTCCTTATAAGAAGAGAGAACTTTGGATACAGAGACACACAGACACACAGGAAGAAGCCAGGTGATAGCAGAGGTAGAGACTGGGGTGATGGATTTACAAGCCAAGGAGCACCAAGGAATGCCAAGGAGCCCTGGCAACCACCAGAATTATTCATGAATTCCAAAAAGAAATATATGGACTATATTTGTAAACTGGTCTTTTCCTCTGGGCATATTAGAATGTATTGGATTCAGAGGTTTTACTTTTACTTGATTAAATAATGATTAGGGCTTTGATTGGGCCACATCAGTAGGATGTTGAGTTCTTGCCCCCTTGGTGGGTGGGGACTCACAGAGAAACTACATGGCAGAGAATAGAGTTGGAGTTTTGATGCTGGAGTTTTTGAGCTGGAGCCCCAGGAAGTAAGCACAGAGGAACTTGATTGTGAGAAAGGAGAGAAGGCCTGACAGTTCACAGCTGGCCTTGTGGAGAGAACAAAGCAGCTGAGCCCAGAGAGAATTAAGCCCTGAAGAGAGGCAAAGCCTAGAGAGCTTGACCATGGAGCCTTAAGAGGAAGAGGAAGGCTGAACGTAGGCAGCCATTTTTCTCCAACACGTGGCAATAGATTTTGGTGATGGAAGTACCTTATGCTTTCTGGCCTGGTAAATGTAAGCTTCTACCCCAAATAAATACCCTTTATAAAACCAACAGATTTCTGGTATTTTGCATCAGCACCCCTTTGGCTGACTAATGCACCATGCCTCCACCCAGCTCTGATTCCTTCCACCCTCTCTCTTCCACTTGAGTCTGATGGTTCTCTCAGCTTGTCCCGGAACCCTACCCATGTTCTCTGGTGAGGATTTTCCGTAAAAACATCTTGCACATTTATTCTATCTTGGCATCTGCTTCTCAGAGGCCCTGGACTTATCCATCGGCTGTTGGCCTAGAATGTGGTGATTGACAGAGGAAGACACTCTTTCCTTATGGGGAGTGGCTTTACCCATTATGGTTCCCCAGGAGTAATAGTACCTCCATTACATTGCAATAATAACACTCATTCTGTAACAAATCTACACGGACCGGAACTGAGGATGATCTTCTCTTCCATGGGGAACTTGGTTGCATTTTAGGTGGAGGGAATGGGCCATGCCTTGCAGCTTCCATCTTGGTCATGAGATTGTCCCAGAAAAAGGAATGTGATGATGAGAGTACCTGGTCCTCAGGTGGCGAATTGGGCTGTTTAAATGATCTGCTCTGCGGGTTTATAGGCAGCATTTTCCTTCCTTAAACTAAACACCTTCAACCAAGAAGCGTTCCCCCTTGGCTGACTAAATTACATTTTAATGCAGATTCTCAGCTGTTTACCTTTCCTACCATAATCAATAAGGCACCAGGAGCAAATCGCTTGACATGTATCAGCTGAAGAGGTGCAGAAACATTGTTGAGCTTATTATTGTGCCTCCAAGTCTGTTCAGGGAACTGATACTAATTGAAACTATTTTAAGTGCCCGTGAATTTGGGACAGCTTTGATGCTATCCAGTGTCAGCCGGGACACTCGTCTTTGTGAATGTGTGTGTCTTACTAGAGCAGTCCTTGCAATGTACTGACACTCAAATGGCACCGTTTACCTGTTTCTAGATACAAGCCCTGTTACGACCACGGCTCGGGCAGGGAAGGGCTGCTAGGCACCCCGAAACCCCGGCCCGAGAATAAACATTCAAAGGCTGTTCTAGGCCACCGGGACAGGCAGTCAACAGCCTGTCTGAGAGCCAGTGGGCAAAGCCTTTGGGCAGGGGATCTGGTGGCTGCAAACAAGCAGAATTGCCAGCACAGAGGTGGTGAGAGCGAGGAAGGCCCATCAGTGGGTGTTGTGGCTGTGCTCTCTGCCAAGGAGGAATTCGGATCCTGGGCAGGGAGGCACGGCAGTGCCATGGATGGGGGCAGGAAAACCAGGAAGCCAGTTAATAGCAGAAGCTAGGTACTGGAAATGCATTACAAGATCAGAGAAGCTCCTTACAATCCTGATGAGGGAAAGGGTTGATGCCTGATTGTAGACTCTGTGGGAGGTCCAGTTTCTTAAAGGTCTTTGGAGTGGGGATGGAGAAAGAGGAGGGAAGGAAAGGACCAGGGAAGGAAGGCATTAATGTTGAGAAAGCTCAAGAGATTGGGACACATAAAAAACTTCAAGCAAAAAGGATCAAAATCTGGAAGAAGGGAGCCCCATTGTCTCTATCAACCCACTGAAATGATCAAACGGTCAAAAACATCATTCGGGATGAGGATTTCCCTCCTCTCCGCTCTCCAGCCCTCTGAGCAGGTGCGGGTATGGCTCCCTGCATAAGGGCCATGGAGGCTGGGCTGTCCCTCACGAGGGACCACCCTCCCCTCCACCTAATTCAGCTCTTGGAGCCTCTGCAATTCAACCTGCCTCCTGGCTGGGCTGTGCCAGCTACCCTTGGGTCCCAAGTCCGTGACAGGCCCATCCTCAGTTGACAATGCAGAGGCCAGAGCTTCCACCGGCTCTTTGGGCAACTTTGTTAGAAGGAGCACTGATCTTAAGACGATTTGCAGATGACATTGCACCACTAGTATACCAGATTGGCCTCTTTTCCCTTCAGGATGTGTCCAGGTTTCTCTGTGGATTCTTCTTTCCCCTAATAACGAAGTGAGAGGCATCTTTCCTTTGCCGTCAGTAATTCCTGAAAATGTGAACCCATCACGAAGCCGAGGGCTCTCCTGGTTTCAACCCTCCAGTCCACTACCCGTTCTCTCTGCTTTACCCACAGAGGCGGTCCCAAGCACTCAGCCACTGCTCCCACGGTGACCCCCATTGCCATACCTTTGCTAACTTTTCCTCCTGTCTGGAAACTTCAATTTTAGCTGCTCATTTGCTTAATTACCTCAATTGCTGATACTCACAAAAAGACTGAAGATGTAACAGATGGTGCCTTGGGATGGATGTGTGTTATGGATGCAGCACAGTCAACATACCTATCTCAATCTCATTTCAGCTTTCACATTATGTCCCCCTGTGGACTCTTGGCAGTGAACTAAGCTGATGTGAGCTGCCGGCGTCCAGATTCCACGCCGAGCTCAGCAATTCCTTTTCTCTGCTGTGCTTCCCATTCCCCATCCCCCCTCTCTATATTTGGTATCCCAGTGCTTTCGTAATGATCTCTGTAGCATCTTTTAAAATGCTATTCCACATCATTTAAAATGTGCTATAAATATGCTGGAGTTTTGACAAATTAGGTAATAATAAGAACATTTTCAATATTCTGTATTTTTCCAGTAAGCTCCCACAAAATAACGAAGACAGGAGCGCCATTCTCTCTTCGCAGTTAACGATGTGCTAGCCGTGGTTTCATTAAAGCCTCATTATTCAAAGATTTATAACTCAGTCCAAGAAATCTCTTCTGATGTTAGAAATGGATCCAATCTCACTTTAGAAACTTACTTTTAAAGCATTTAAATAGGATTGAGTATCCAGTGAGGATACTGGTTAATAAATAAATGCCTCAGGATATTGAAAGTGATGGGCCCAAATCAGCAGAATGAATTTTAACATAGGTTGTTGTTGAGTCTCCTATGATGATGGAGAGGTTATAAAACAGAACGAACAAACATTTGGCAGTTAGAAGACCCGGCTTTAGTCTTGGTTCTGTTTTCAAACAGCTGCTTGACTTTGAGCCGTTCACTTGAGCCCTCTGGGTTTCAGTTATCTCACCCAACAAAAGAAGGAGCTGGTAGATGATCTCCAAGATACCTTCAGATGCTTAAAATGTCCAGTGATTTTACAGTTTAGATTTAATTGCCCACTAAAAGGAACTAGGGCTCTTTGGGGAAGTGGCTGGTCCCAGGTCTTGCTTGGCATAGTAAACCTGGAGCATCTTGCCAGCCCAGAAAGTAAGGAAGTGCTCAAAAAATGATAGGGGCATGGCACAAGGGTGCAAAAGTGGGCTGAAAGCACTCCCACTAGCCATTTCTGGGATGATTAGAGCACGGAAATAATTAAATATGACAATAAATAATGAGAAGGAAAGAGAGAGAGATTGAGAAAGAGAGAGATTGATCAAGAGAAGAAGGCGCAAATGATAAGGCAAGTGGGGTAAAATGTTAAACAAAAGTGAATCTGGGTAAAAGATATATAGGTGTTCTTTGTGTTATTCTGATCTTACATGTTTGAAATTATTTCCAAAGAAAAGTGTTTTTTGTTTTTGTTTTTTTTTTTGTAATGTTTTTGTACAGATTCATAGATACCTAGCTTAAGAGTTCAGGTTAGAAAAACGATAAACCTAGGTGATAAAATGTGCAATATGAGTTAAAATATTCTATTCAAACACTGGAATATATTTAGACTGTTGAAGTTAGCTCCTGCTGAGATTTTTTGGTTAAATGAGGTTCACAGAAGAGTGGATGGAATGACAAAGGGTTTGGGAACAAATTGTATAAGGAAATTGAGGGAACTGGCAGGAGAAAACTGAAGTGGGCTTAGGAGAGATGTCAATTGTTATCAGATAATTGAAGGACTGGAATGTTCCAGAGAATTATATGTATTCACTTTTGCTTTAGGGCAGGGATTCTTAAACTTTTTTGTTCCATGGGACCCTTTTGCCTGTCAGGTGAAAAACACTGACCCCTTAATAAATATAGTGTCCACATTATACTGTGCATCATTTAATAAACATATCACACCCGAACCAACATGTCCCAAGAATAATGTGTTTTTGAATTTCAATTCAAGCTCACAGACCCCTGGTTAAGAGCCCCTGCTCTAGGGGACAAGACCATCAGTGGGTTTGGTTCCACATGAAGAAGTAATCTTTTCTATTAGATATTTCCATGAACTTAATAACTACCTCACCAAGTCGTGAGTTTCCTGAAAGTTTAGCCTCTACAATAACTGATCAGGAAACATTGTCCAAAGAATCTCCACCGTGGGGAGGTGGATGGTCTAAATTTGTGTTTCCCAATCCATTGGCTGGATAGCATTGAAAATTCTTCACCTTATTTCAAGGGATGCTCAAATCCATATGTATTCCAAGTATAATCTTTAGATAGACTAGGAAATATGGCTTTCATCCATATTTATCATTGTTTTCCAAGTGCTGTTTGATTAAATAAGTAATTTCGTTTAAGCCCCTTCTGAGTTCATAGTACCTGTATGCTGCTACATTTTGTTTCCATACCAACCTCAAAAGCACAACTATAATCATGCATGGTATCTGCTTTGCCTTTCTTTCATTTTCTTTCATTTGTTTGTTTCCTTCCCTCCTTCCCTTCCTTCCTTCCTCTCTCTCTCTCCCTCCCCCTTCCTCTCTGTTTTCTTCTAGATGATGATCACTGAAATACCTTCTTATGCTAACATTCTATAACCCTGAAAAATGTGGTAACATTATCATTGATATTATCATTGAACTTGATTTTTTTCCCTGTGAATCCTTAGCGTGAAAATATCACTGGTAACAATTTCATTTGACGACTGAATAATCCACTCCGTGCATTGTATTTTTTTAAAAGAGAAAAGAAATTCTTAAAATGCCAAACCATTCAACTTTTGTATCTCTTTGAGTCTGAACAGTTCATTAATTCAGACATTTTCTCAGAGATGTGTGACAGATCAATGGTGCCTTGCATATGTCTTTGCCCTGGAAGAGGGAGGAGAGTAATCTAAAATTGGTACGTTTGAACCAAATCATGACCTTTTCTAAAACTGTCACATTCTATCAACATCGTCAAAGAGCCTGAAAATAGTGCCTTTGGGGAAAGCTCTACCTTTTCTCATCATGTCTTCTCCAATATGCTCACCTTCCTCCAAAATCACAAGCACAATTACCCACAAATGCCCACACTCATGCACATATCTCATGCACATGTGTTTACATACATACATACATACACACACACACACACATATATACACACAGCCATTTTTAGATGACCCCAGTTTATCAACAGGTGCCCCGTACAGTCTTTCTGAGATGGGCACCTACATCTAACCAGACAATGCGAGCTCATGATCATATTTTTATTCTATAATACTCAACTTCTAGTTTAGAACTACAGAACACCATTGGGTTAAGAAATAGTTGATTCACCCATTGATCTTAGTTTACCATTTAGCTAACTGCTTGGAAATTTTATAGAAAAACAGTAATTCTAAAATTGGATGCTTTGTGAGCTGGGATGGACTATTTAGATGATCAAGCCTGTAGCAGTTTGGCATTATTTATGAATTCCAAAAATAGATATTGGTTTATGTTTGTGAAATGGTCTTTTCCTCTGGGCATATTAGATTATTTTGGATTCAGAGGTTTCGCTTTTACATAATTAAATTATGATTAGGGCTTTGATTGGGCCACGTCAGTAGGGCGTTGTGACCAAGGGGAGGGGACTCACAGATAAAAAGCATGGCAAAGGACAGAGTTGGAGTTCTGATGCTGAGTTTTGAGCTGGAGCCCGGGAAGTGAACACACAGGAGAAGAACATAGAGGAATAAAGATGGCTCTTAGACACGGCAGAAGCCTTAGGGAAAGAGACAGAGCCATTTGCCTGATAATTTGCAGCTGAGCAGATGAGAAGGCTCTGAAAGAAATAAGCCCTATGCCAACCTGGAACTGAGAGAGACAAAGCGTGAACCCTGGCAGACGTCGGCAGCCATCTTGCTCCAACACATGGCAATAGACTTTGGTGAGGGAAGTAACTTATGCTTTATGGCTTGGTAACTATAAGCTTCTACCTCAAATAAATACCCTTTATAAGAGCCAACAGATTTCTGGTATTTTGCATCAGCACCCCTTTGGCTGACTCATACAAAGCCCAATTCTATTTTTTTGTAGAGTAAGAAACTGAGTCCAGTGACATGAACTTACACAGCTTGTTAGTAATGTTCAAATCTATGACACCTGCACTTTTGGTGATTAAATCTTCTGATGAAACTAAATTTCTTTTACAAAAAACCACTTCTGAAATGCGTTAAAAGTGTGAAGGACTGATGGAAAAGCTGGCTCACATTTATTTGAAAGACCTGATTTAAAAGAAACAGTCTTTATCTTGTCAACCACCCTTTTCTCGTAAATATCCATTCATTTAAGTATTTTAACTTCAATAAGTTAGATTGCTCATCCAATTTTTTTGTAATATGCTTTTTGTTCTTGAGCCTTAGTTATATAAAAATGGCCAAAAAGATAATACATGGAGTCTCAAAAAATCATATTTCAAGTGTGAAACCAAAGCAAAAATGTAAAGTCAAAATTAATTTTTCTGCATTTTATTTGCTTTGTGAGCTGGGATGGACTATTTAGATGATCAAGCCCAATGCTATTTTTTTTCCAACCCTATTTTTTTGTAGAGTTAGAAACTGAGTCCAGTGACATGAACTTACACAGCTTGTTAGTAGTATAACAATCCCAGTTATGTCGGAAAACCATACTATTTTCTTCCTGAACACTTGATCACACACCTTGGAGTTTTTTCTGCACCTACCAAGGTAGGGATTGAAGTCCCTCATATACTGGACGTTAGGAAGACTCATCTCCAGCCCTTCTGTCTTCTTCCCCTACCTGGGCTCTTGCCAACCTCTTTGGTCTGAACATTTGGAAAAAAAGGATCTTGTCAGCAGAATCTGGGAGCTAGTTATCTTGAAGAATAACATCTTGTCTCAGTGGAGGAGATTAATGCCACTTCTGTGGAATGGAGTTTGATATCTAAAGGAAATTTAATACCAGAGGCCAAAGCTTCAGTGATGCACCTTTGAGAAAGTAGAGTTCACTTCAAAATTTGAACTGCCTAAGCATGTGATATAAGATAGAAAAATCATCCTTTATCAAAGTATAGAAAAAGGCCTAGTCTCTCAGTTATATATTTTTTAAAAAACTAATTTTTCTAAAAGTCAGATAAGGTACAGGTCTGTGGTTTAATATGTCTAACAAGTTTGAAGATAATGCAGAAATGTCAGAATCCATCCAAACAAGGATTATTAAGAAATGAATGTTTACATATATATGGAAAGCTGGGGAATACAATTCCTGAATTCCTAGACAGACACAGGATTTTGGATTTTATGTCTCCCTAGTGTCAAAGAAATATCACAATAGGCACTTTTTAGCAGATTTTATTTTATAACAAGTGTTTTGAAAGCACTAATATTATCATATGACTTCTCAAAGTCCATTTGAGCCCAAGAGTTTATGAAAAGTCCAGGATTATCTACAATATCAACTAATTCTTCATTTAAATTTATTAAACTGATGTCAAATTATAAGAATGGAATGGAGAACAGTAGACAGTCTTAGGTTCAATGTGTAATTTTCAAAATAACTTAGGAAATTGACTTCTGATTGAAGAAGGCAGACTAAGCACAGAAGTTTATCTCCCCTTTTCTCAAACCATAATGGTGCCAAATATAGGAAAATAGTTCCATCAACAAATCAGAAAGTTTGTTGCATCTAAGGAAGATACAATGCAGATAGAACTTTATTATCTTTATGATGTGGTGACTGAAGAACACAACCAAAATATCAATCAAATATGAGGTAAAAATAAGGTATTATAATGCAGTCAAGGGTTTTGCAAAAAATTACTTGAGGATACTCCAGCAAAACCAAAAAGGAAATCAAGAAATAAGAGAAGATGTGGGTTCAGAGAAATAGTGGAGCTAACTAAGAAATGAATGAAAAAGAAATTCCAATGAGAAAGCTGTGAGGCAACCACAGAAAGAAATGAGTCCAAGTTAAAACAAGAAGTCAGACGTCTCCAAGAAGAAAATAGAGTCCCTTACACAAAAATGGATGTGTAAAATAATCAGGGAAACCATATGCCTCCTTTGTTAATAAGGAAAAAGAGACCATTAAAAATTCCAGAGAACACAAAGGGCTGCATAAGAAAGTCAAAATCCCTATATAAAGAAAGAATATATAACATAATTTAAGGATCTATAGAAAATAAAAAAAGAGATTTAACATTACCCCAATGCTTTGAATGCTCTCTTCTGAAAAGCTTAGGCATAATTACATAATATATTTCCTTTTTTTTTTTTTAATAAAAACCAATCATAATCCTTCTTCTTCAGCAATTAAGAATTCCTCGCATTCTAGAATGCAAGTCTTGAGGGTAAGAACCGGTTTTGTCTTATTCACTGCTGTCTCCCCAGTGCCTAGGCTGACATTTGGGATATCATAGCTATTCAACAACTATTTGTAGACTGGCTGTGGCAGAAACTCTTGAACGCTAATAAAATGGCTATTCCCTGACAGCACTGCTTCCTCCTAGATTGTTTTTATAAGTTGCCTCAGAGCACTAATATTTTTAAGCTGCTGATTTAGCCAACTCTGGACCTATATTACCTTTGGACTTTTTGCATGTGAGACAATACATCTCTTTTGTTGGTCCTCTTTTAATTGAGTATTTTGTTATTTACAGCAGAGGGCCTCCTACCTAATATAGAAGGTGTTACCAGGAATGGGATGCTGGATATAAAAGATAAAGAAAAAAAAGATTTTGCTGAAGGGAGGAGTCATTAATATATAGGATAGAGGAAGCCCCATTATTCCAGGCTGGGGAGTTGAAGGTCCTTGTTAGGTGGGGGTTAAACATTTTACCAAACTGTGAACTTTTGTACCTTGTATTCAGACCATTTGATAAATGATATTATACTGTTTAAAAATGGTGGACGAAATTATAGTACTTCTTGGAACTTTTAGTAAAATTTTTGTTCTTTGTCCCATAGCAAAAGAAGACAAATGTATTCTAAAGGTAGTCCACCCTAAAAGCAGAGCAGAATGAATATATAGCTTTGCTAAGAGATGCTTTTTCTATTTGTGGCTTGCAATCTAAGTTAATGGAGAATACCATTAGAAAAACCTATGCTTTATGTTCTATTTCCATGTAAAGCAGAACAAGCAGAGGTAGGGAAGCAATAGACTTAGCAGAAGATAAGATTGATAAGACTGGGTTCCTTGGCCTCTCCTAAGAACCCCTTCTAAGAATTCTGTTTAACAAAGGGAAAATCTCTGGCAGCATTGATCAGATTAAGAGTGATCTCTCCCCTTCTGAGACTGTTGTTTCACTCTGCTTTGAGGAGAGATCATAAACAAAAGGAGAAAATAGGAGATAGGAATTCTCTAAGGCCATGTCTAGAAAAGATCTTTGACATTGATTATTAGCTTTTGGAATTGCCTAGAAACAGATAACACTGGAAGCCTACTTCGTTATTATGGCCAAAGAAAATTCAAGCATACTTGACATATGATTTTCAATCATTAAGTGATTGTTCAATTAAGGAAACTCCAAGACCCTTGAACTTACCTTAAAGAATGTAGGTGGTTAAATCTCTGTAATTACTAGCTCTCTTTAATACCAATCTTAACTGTGGCCTCAGAGCATAATGGGCTCTAAGAGGGAATTTTCCAAGAGGGACTAGTCAGGGACATGAAGGACAGTGAGCAGGATGTGGGCCAGTGACCACTTCACGTGCTTTGCCATTCCCCCCTTCTCCAAATGGGATATTTAAAAACTGAAGTTAAGCTATTCCTTCTCCACTATTACGTTTGGTACACTTGGGGTGAATAATTCATCTTTTGGCCATAAGTTCTTTGACCATGACAAGCCACATTTTTCTATGATAGAGAATAATGCACAGCTCCAAAGATACTGAATAGAGCTGATTAAATGATGAGATTTTGGGGTTTGTTTTCTTGAGGAGGGGATGAGGGTGTTCTGTGTAGGACTGAGCATTTTTGAAAATCCCTGTATGGAACAAAGTTTTTCTGTGGAAATTAGGTAGCAAAGATAGGCACTGCTTGTTGCTACTCAGCAAGTATTCCTTTCCATTGTCTTTCCAAAAATACATAAATTGTGTTTAGATATTATAATGTGTTACATGGGCTTCACCCCAACCCAGGAGATGAATGGTGATTAGTCTAAGCCAATCATGGAAACTCTTTTTCCAACAGATTAATTTAGGCACTGACATTTAATGCAATCCTGATCAAAGAGATGTAAGAAAAAATCTTTTGGGGAGGGTTTCAGGAAAAAACATATCCATACTCTTAGAAGGGACTTGCAGGAAGCAGATGTGGCTCAAGCAATTGAGTTCCCACCTACCACATGGGAGGTCTGTGGTTCAGTTCCTCGTGCCTCCTAAAGAAGACAGTGAGCTGGCGCGACGGGCAGATGCAGCAAACTGATGCAACAAGATGACACAACAAGAGACACAAGAAGAAAAACATAATGAGAGACATAACAAAGCAGGGAACAGAGGTGGCTTAAGTGATTAGGTGCCTCCCTCCCACATTAGAGGTCCCAGGTTCATTTCCCGGTGCCTCCTAAAGAAACAAGGAAATATGAACAGACACAGCAAGTGCAAACAACAAGAGGTGCGGAGAAATAAATAAAAATAAATAAATAAATAAAAGGGGCTTGCTCTCCCTGGCTTTGTATGCTGTTTTATGAAGATAGGATACTAAGCTCCTATGTCATATTGCTGAGGGGAAAGCCACAAGAATTACAGAAAAACTCACCCAAAGCTCAGACGTTCTTTGAATTCAAAATTAACTAACACTGTCTATTTATGATGTGAAACAAAAAGAACACAAAACACAAAACAAAACAAAAACCCTTACTATTTAAGAGACTTTTAGTTAGATATTCTGTTACTTGTAGCCAAAGTTCATTCTGAAGGAAACGTTGATATTGCCACAATATTGTAAATGCTGTATGTGCCTTTCAATATTTAGAATCAACCAATAGAGCTATCATGGAATACTTAATAGTCATAAAACAAAATGTAAATATTGTAAACCTTGGCAATTTATGTAGTGGATAGATCAAATATAGAAGCTTCTTTTCAGCCAGTTAGTTCCAAGGCTAAGCCTTCAGAGACCTTGTATGTTTTTGCTTTCTCTCTTGTGCCTCTGCCATCACCATAAGAACATGCCTGGAGCAGGGCCAAGATGCCTTAGTTGTCCCAACTGAGACCATCCTAAATCAACCAGCACAAACTGTGCTCTCCCCACCCATACATGTGAATAAGCACAGCCAAGATCAGCAAAGCCATCGAGGCAATTACCCCATAAGCTTAAGCAATAAACACTAATATTGTATGCCATTGGGATAGCTTGGTTGTTTGTTATGCAGCATTAATGTGGCAATAGATAGCCAACACAGGTTGTTCATATGCATTCTGATTCTTCTCCTTTTAGTCATGCAGTAGAATTGTTTTTCCTTGATCTACTGAAGTTAAGCATGGCCATGTGACTTTCTTTGACAAGTGAAATGTAAGCAGAAGTAATATGTGACTCTTCTGAGTGGAGGAATTTAATTACCTATATAAAATATGGCAACCCATCTTTCCTCTGTTTTCTCTGCATGGTGTTGGTACAAGTACATGTTAAAATGGAGCTACCATTAGTCTGGGTCTTTCAGTGACTACAACAGGCAGGAGCTACCCTGTTAACCTGTATTAGATAAGTAGTGTGAGCTGGAAGTAAATTTTTATTGTGTTAAGGCATTGAGATTTGAGGGTCATTCATTATCACAGCCAATCCTGACCAATGCATGTAGTCCTAGTAGTCTTCATTGAGAAGGTCACAATCAAGCTTGGACTGGAAGGTGAAGGGGTTACCCGTGTGATCTCTGGAGGAAGAATGCTCCAGGCAGTTGGAACAGCCAGTGCAAAGGCCCTGAGACAGGAGTGTACCTAGTATGTTGAAAACCTGTGTGTAGGGTAGGATGAGAGAAAGAATGGAAGAGATGAGGTAGGAGAGTCAATAAGGGTGGGGGAAGCAGAGGACGTGAAGCCTTGCAGTTCATTCTAATGACTTTGTATGCTTTCTGAGGGAAATATGGAGAACTTGCAAGGTTTTGAGCAAGGGAATGATATTGTCTGACTTAGGTCTTAACAGTGTGGAGAATAGACTACAAGATTAATAAGAGCTGTAACCCAGGAAAGAGACAAGGGTGTTGACTAAGATCAGGGATACGGTAGTAGATGTGGAAGTGATAAGAAGAAGTTGAACTCTGAATATATTTGGAAGGTGGAGCCTACAGGGTGTTCTCAATGCTGACCTGATAGAAAGTAAAAGTGGAGACAGATAATAAAAGCCGTAAAAGCCAGGCAGGGAAGTTTGGATCTGATGATGTAAAAGGAAAAGCTATACATGGTTTATGAATAGCAAGATCTAGGGAGAGTGATGTGATGAACACCAGGTTGTAGACAGATTGATCTGATAGCATAAAGAGAGGGGAGGAACAGGGTGGTGACAGAGCAGAATGGGGTACTGATAGTGAATCCAGATAAGAATAAGAAGGCATCCCAATGAGGTCCAAGGAGCACCACCCTCCAGGAATGGTTTGGGCCAGGTGTGACAAAGGAGAGGATAGGAAGGAAGGAAAGTCAAGAAGAGGACAGTGAGGATGTCAAAGAGATGGCAAAGGGTTGCATCCTGCTTGGTATTAAAGTTTACTTTGCAGTGATGAAAAGCATTGTCACAGTCCTCCAGATGATACAGGGAGAGGCCTATGTCTTAGTTTGCTGATGCAAAGTACCAGAAATGTGTTGGCTTGTATAATGGGGATGTTATTTAGGTCAAAAGCTTATACTTCTGAGGCCGTGAGATGTCCAAATCAAGGCACCATCAGAGATGCTTTCTCACCAAAGTCAGCTACTGGTGATCCTGATGTCCTGCCATGTGGCGAAGATGGTGGCCAATCTCTGCTGAGGTCTCTGCCTTCCCCTCCAGAATATACTATCTCTTGGAACCTAGCAGTGGGCAACCAGGCATAGGGCTTGTGTCTTTCGGGTTCTCCTCTCTCATCTTGGTTGCTTCGCTTTCTTCCCAAGTTCAGTTGTTGGCGATCAGGCATGTGGCTCAGCTTAGCCCAAGGTCTCCTAAACTTTGAGCTGCTCTTTGGGCCCAGGCCCTTGGGGGCCTCTTTTCGTACCTCTGTGCTCTGCTGATTACAGCCTCCAGCCTCTCAGAGATTCTGTTTCCCTGCAGTCCTCTCTCTCACATGGCAGGATCAAATATGGCAGCTTCCCTTCTCTCTGTGTGTCTCTCGCTGTGTCTTCGTTTATATAAAGCTCCATTAAGAGGGCAGATGCTCAACCTGAGTCACGCCTAACTGATGTAGTCCAATTAAAAGGGCCCCACACCCACAGGAATGGATTAGTTCAAGAACATAATCTTTTTCTCTTGGGGATTCATAAAAGAACTTCAACCTGTCACAGCCTACTTTACCCTTTCTATAAGCAGACAATGCAAAGATCACTTGGAAATGAGTAAAAAAAAAATCACGCACACACGCAGACTCATTGTGGAGCTTCACTCTTCTCTTTGGTTTCATGCTGCTTTAGTTTAGATGTTTCAATGACAAGTAGCGGAGCAGAAGGATACAAAAATTCACTGCTTAAGAACAGAGTAAGCCTGAAATAAATGTGCTAAGCTGAGCAATAAAGAAATAAATTTAGCTAATCTACTGATGAAGATTATATGCTTTGACCTTATCAGAGCAGTGATAAAAAATAATCTCTTTCCCTTGTTAAGTACTACCTGGTAGAAATAAAACTGTGTCTGAGGATTAGAAAACACTGAGGTACATTTTTGTAGTGCAAACCACTTTTATTCTAGGTATGCATTCTAAACTAAGCCTCTTATGAAGAGAATAACAATGACGATAACAAACTCACATAAAAAATGTGAAAATAAAGCTAATACTTCTCATGGGAAACATAAAAGTTCCTAATCCATTTTTGGCCTTCTGTCCTGCTGGTTAAAGAGAGAACATTTTGAACTAGAAAATGTCTTACTTATGTTACAAATGCGAGAACTCGTGAGTTTGTGCATGAAATAAAAGCCAAACTTCTCAGATGGCCTGACTCCCTCCAGGTGTTCCCCCTGCTCACCTCCAGTCATCTCACGCCATTTCCTCTCATTCCCAGGTCTTTAACCACAGGGCCCTTTTCATCCTCAAACGTGCCAAGCTCCCGTCCATGTTGGAGCCTTCACACATGCTGATTCCTCTTCCTCCAGCCCTTCTTTGTAACAGGTTCCTGGCTTAGAAACAGAATTCACACTGGGTGGTCCAAGTAAAGATGCTTTAGAGGTGAAGGCTGGGTTAGGGACAAACAGGGTGAGGCACCCAGAGACTAGCAATATCAGGAAGCCTATACCACACTGAGGGCTGAAGGAGCAAGAGGAGGAAGTAGTACTGTCTGAGCTGGAAGCATGTGTGAGCTATAAGTGAGGTAGAAACATGGAGATGGAGGCCGTTGGTGGGAGCCATAGTTGTGGAAGGATGCAGCCGGGGTCAGAGATGTGGCATCAAAGGATAGAGTGGGGCAGAGGAAAACCTTGACCTCTCTATCGTCCTGCCCTTCAGGTTCTAATTGGTGTCTCACCTGATATCTCACTTTGGCAGAGCCCAACAGGAAGCCAGAGGGCAAGGGAGCACAGGTAACACAAACCTCAGACACCAGTCTCCCCTGGCACTGGGCAGGGTTGAGAAAGGCAGAAAAGGGTTGGGAGGGGAATGGTGATGAACCAGTACACTCTGCTTCAGTTCTCTCTTTAATTATCACCTCCTTGCAGAGGTCTGTCTACGGAAGTCCCTTTTACAACTTTCAACTCTTTTCTTTCTCAGCTGTAACTATAGATTCACCAGAGTATTTATTCATTCAAATGCCTCCTTTGCCCAATACATGATAAGAATCATGAGGCAGGACTGGTCTGCATTTGTCATTACTGGATAATCATTGCCTGGTACAGCTGCCTGGAACATAGCAGGTACTGAGATATCTGAGGAAGAAAGGAAGGAAGGGAGGGAGGGAGATAGGAAGGAAGGAAGGAAGGAAGGAAGGAAGGAAGGAAGGAAGGAAGGAAGTAAGGAAGGAGAAGGAAAGCTCTCTTTAAAAAGAAAATGGTACGTGAGTGTGTTTTCAAACTTGTCACCTATCACATTAAAATCAAAACAAAAATGGTCTTAAAAAGTTAAAGAAACCGGGGAATGGATGTAGCTCAATTGGTTGAGCTCCTGCTTCCCATATCCCTGGTACCTCCTAAAAAAAAGTTAAGTGCAAATGATAAATAATAGTATTTACTGATTGTTTACTTAGTACCAGATATGTATGTTATTTCACTTCATCTCTCTGATGGTTCCGCAAGGCAGGTATTAGTATTATTTCCATTTTATATATAAGTAAACTGAGTTCCAGAGATATTAAGTGGCTCACTAATATTGGTTAGGTCATAAGTGGTGTGTAAATCAAGTTCACATGGATTGAAAACTTGAGCTCTTTTCATTACCTTTTGCATACCCTAGGTATCGAGTGGAGAATAGTCAGGACATTATGTACCTCTTTTCATTTCAGAATACTCAGTATCGTGTCTTTCAGGCTGTTATCTTACAACATGATGCGCTATCTCCTCTCTCTCTCTCTCTGTCTCTTTCTCTACAACAGTCCATCATCTATCTATTCATCAATCATATCTATCTATCTATGTATATATCTATGTATCTGTCTATGAATCTATGTATCTATGTATATATTCAACAAAAGTGGTTTTTGTGAGTGGCAATTTAGGAAGATGGTTTGTTTATGGAAGAAAAATAACAATTATGTTAAAAAGATGTTCATCCTTGAACAAAAGTAGATAGAATCAGAATCTAAAATATGGGTTACCTGGGGCTGGGTCAGGGGTAGGGAATGGGAAGTTAATACTTAAATTGTACAGAATTTCTATTTGGGCTAATTGTAAAGTTTTGGTAATGGATGGTGGTGATGGTAGCACAAATTTGTGAATGTAACAAACAGCACTGAATTATATATGGAATGTGGTAAAAAGGGGAAATTTTAGTTTATACATATATATATTACTAGAATAAAAATTAAAAGAAAAAACTTAGGACTGTACAACATAATAAGCCCTACTATTGTAGATGAAGGACTATAGTTGATAATACAATTATAAAAATGTTCTTTCATGAATTACATCAAGTGTACTGCACTAAGGAAGGTGCTAATAATATGTTGGTATATGGGAACTTTATATTTTATATATTTTATGTATTATATTTCTAACAAAAATATTAATAAAAATTTTTTAAATTAAAAGTAGATGAGTAAAAGATTGGGTGTTACTTGAGGCAGACTCCTGTGAGAATAATCTGTGGGTGATAATTAAGGTCAGTACTCCTTCCCCTCTTCAAGAAGCACCCACATAATACATTTTCTTTTTTGCAATTGCTAGAGGAACAAAACCCCGTAACAAAAAGCTCTTTGCCCTATCCAAAAAGAGATCATTTCAAACTAACGGACTATTGAAAATTCTGAAATCTCTCATGTCATAAAGTAAACAATATACAAAAGGATTACTTCACTTTGTTGACATTAAAGTTCTCAACATGCATCAAATAGCCACAACATTCAGTGTACCTGGAGCGAGGAGTGAACACACTTATAGTATGAAGGCAGGATGAAAAAATGCAAATTATGGATATATATGGCATGTATGCATGGAGTGAATAGAACTAATAACCTGCATAAGTAGCATACTGATATTAATTCAGAAGCAAAAAAAGATGTTGGGCCATTAGAGTTTCTTTAGTATCATTTCCTTTCCAATCTAAATCATCCCCATTATACCACATTAATTATTAATCACATTATAACTATTTTCCTCTCTTTTGCAATGTTAGGATAGTCTAATTTAGACATCAGAGAATTTTCTCAACATAATTTTTCTCTCGTACTGTAAGCATAAAATAACATCATTTTCATTTTTCCTTTTTACAACGTTGAGTAAATGTTGGCTTATTGTCTTGCACTGAAAACGCGCATAGTGTAAGTACTGAGATTTGAGAAGGCTTTATTTATTTGCTTTATTAACTGATGCTAATAAGAAAAGCTACGTTTCAAAAAATTCTCTCTTTACTGACTTAAAACAACTCTCAAATGATAATTTTTAACTAGAAAATTACTTAATTTCTAGACAATAACCAAATATTTGAAGAAAAATTGTCTTCTCAGAAAGTCTTGTACCCTATCAGACAATGCATTTCAGCTCTATCCATTGCTACTTACCATATCATTTGGTTTATAGTTCTTCAAGCAGAAAAGTAGGAAATCTTAGGAAGAGATTCTGCAGAATCTTCTGTAGCAGGTTGTGTTTTCTGAAGGTAGCTGCAACAGTACACACATGCTTTTCTCCTCTCTCTGAGCCCTTGCCTTGAATGTAGGTGGAGGCTTATGACAATTCTCATTAATAAGCCCATATGACAGAGGTGATGCTATTTGTTGTCCCAGTCTAGGTCGTATAAAGGGTACATCTTCTGCATTGCTCACTCTGAGAATGCTTGCCTCGAAACCCAGCCACTTTGTCATGATCAAACCCAAACTAACCCCTCCAGAGAAACCAAGTTGAGAGGAACTATGGGCCCCAGACAAGCACCAGACCCCTGAGTGGACAAGCCTTCATCTGATTCCACCAGCCTTTGAGCTGCACTAGCCAATGTGGCCAGGGCTGGAGAGGGTTTTGAAATGAGCTATCCTCATTGAGCCCTGCCAGGCCCCAGATTCCCGAGTAAAATGAATGTTGGGATAGTTTTAAGTCACTAAATTTTGGTGTGGTTTTGTTACACAACCATAGTAAATGGTACAATAATATTGTGCCCTAAGAAGGGCCTTCAAATTAATTGGATGAAGGCCAATTCATTTTTCTGCTAAACACAAAGAAAGCACATTTAATGTGCCTTAGCAAACTCTTCCTTTGTATTATCATACCCAATTTTTTCCCTCTCTGCTTCTTTAAGTCAATCCTTATTCCATACAAAACATTTTTTCCAGTCAATGGTCACTGCTTCTTAATTGCTTTTGGGGGTAGAAACTTCTCAATTTTTGTTTTTAGACCCTAAATAATTTCATCCACTGGTTATCTCAATCTGTTTGCTTACTTATCCCCTTAGAAACTAAAGAATTAGTCACATATATATTCCCCATCTAGAAACCACATAACTGACTAACTAACCAGTAATCCTACCCTTTGATACCAGTTCACTGGTTTGCTAGTATAGAAATATAAACATTATTTTGAACTCTATATATCCCAGAGATGCATCTAAAATTTCTTATATGAGAATAAGTCTTTCATTGACAAGCCACAATGTTTGGGCACCAGATCATTTGTAGTGAAGGTTGCAAGTTTTGGTCAATAGTTGCACAATTTATTATGAGCTTTTTCTGAGTCAGTGCAGTGAGTGGAAAGATATTAGGATGAACAGATTTGGGTTCAAATGCTGGGTCACCCACTTGCATATCATGTTTTAAGTACTCAATAATGGTAGCTGTTATCATTATCATTTTTCTACACTAAATTTGTAGATAAAGTCTAGAACATTCTGTGTAATAGTGATAACATGACTTAGAAATCTTAACTTTTCTCATTCTAATGTTCATCAGGGAGTAAATACTAAACTAAAGTCATCCTTAGAGTTTAGCGCATTAGTGCTTTCTTTATGATTCCAAGCCTATTCTGGAACCCTTGGGCTTGGACAAATAGCTAATAATAGTAACACTGTCTAGTGAGAGAATACCCAGTTAGAGCTAAACCCTGTAAGGGAGGTTGCCCACCTGGGATCCATATGCCTGGTAGAAGATCCATCTTATCCAGATATTAGTATACAATAACCTCTGGAGGGACTGGAGCTTTATGAAAATAATATAAAAGATGATCACAAAAGAAATAATTCACCCTATAAGATATATATTTTATATATTCTAGAACATAGTTAACTTAATAATAATTTATATAATGAACCAGAATAAAATAGTGTTCTGATACTAATTTTCAATCTCCCATCTCTATAAGTTGGAATTCATATGCATTTAAGAGATTTTTATCTTCTCTGAATTTGTTGGATTTCTCATCTTCTTGAGGCAACCAAGTTCTAGTGACCCTTTTCTGGTTAAGGAGTTGGTGATTTTCAAGGCTGATATAGTCAAATTCTTAAATAAGAACTTTTTTTCAATGTTATATATAAGGAGGTCTGCATCTTCCAATGTGCTCTGCAAATGGCCCCCACTAGCCACTTGTCAATCAGCCCAGGAATGTCTCAGCCCTGTGGTCCTCTCTGAGTGGCTCCATGTGATCAGCCTTCTGTCTCTTTAGGTCCTGTCTAAAGTGTAATGAAGTGATGAGGGCTTTTACCTCCTATCTGGCATGAAAAACATTTTTATGATTTCTGCTCCCAACTGCAAATAGGTTTCCTTTGAGCAGAAACATGAGTGCCATTATGCTTTCTGTTTAATTCTGTGAAAGGGCCACATTGGCTGCTTGACTCATTTACACCCACTGTCACATGACTTGTATTTAAAGGTCCAATGAGTCCCAGAAAATATCCCCTGAGATGTTTACTGAAAACTAATTCCAGGACAGCACTGCACAGCACGCCCTTCTCTTGGAAATTCTTAGTGCACATTAGGGACTTACAGGCTCTGGAAAGTCCTGCTGTAAAAACACTTGGTTTAACTTAGAATTTCCCAATTTAATTTGAGCTGGTGAATTTTTTTTAAAATACCTATTAAGCCGCAGAAGACTTATCTCCTATGGGGCACATTGGGAGTGCTGTTGTAGGATTTTAAGGTAAAACATACTCTCATATAGACTCTCATCTAATGTCGCATCATTCCTGAGATGTATTCAGGGAGAAGAACCTAATTTTACAGAAAGGAAACTGATTCTTCAAGTAAAGTGAAAAGACAGAGAAAGCTTTCATGTTATTGGGATCCAGGTAACTACAGGCTTTGAGAAGTGCTGACGTGGCAAAGTGTTTATAAGAAACACAAATTTGATTTTGCTCAAAAAAGAAAGATTCTGTGTGTGTGTGTGCCTTTTTTCTGGGTGTATCAGCTCAAGTTCATCCCAGCTAAGACTCTAAATAGAGTGGGATAGGTGGACTCAATGCCTGGTTTCTCAGCAGGGCAGAGTTCCCAAGTCCAATCCCAAAATCTGTGCAGTCAGGTCCTCCAACCTCACAGAAGTCATTATGTTTAGTAGCCTGCGAAATAAGGTCTTCTGGTTTGAGCACCAGCCCAACAACACAGACCCTCTTGGTGCTAATCCAGTACTCACAGTACTTGAGAAATTTTAAGTATAGAACCTCCCTCAGTAATTTGGACACCAATCAGAGAAAACAAGTTAGTGGCTTCTTCTTATTTCATTTTTCCCCTTGACGCATGAAAAACATGGTGCCACATAGTGTTCTACATCCCTTACAAAGACATGCCCCAGTTGTTGGATGCAATCTCACCAAATATCCATGGCAGACTTTCACTTTGTGGAAAGTAACCACCAACAGGACATGTGGTTTTAAAGGTTTTTCCATGTGGGTCAGCAACGGAAGTGACTAAGTTCCTGTAGTAAGCAGCTTATTAATAGGCCAAAATCTTGTTAAATTGGAAATGTTCCCCATTTAGTTTTTCCAGGGCTTCTGCTGATGAAACTTTAGCAATCCAGTTGTTTTTTTTCTGACTCTAAGTGATCTTTTAAGCACAGTTTCATTGTTTTCATAACCCAAAGTTGTTTACATAAACCCAGTCTGATGAATATATTTTACATACCCATTATATAGGCATTTTAAAGGGAAAGTGATGTATTCATTATTTCTAAACTTCTTTGAACAGCTCATAGAAATGGAAGACTCTGTAGTACTTGTTTTTCTTCTCTAGGTAATATGTAAGTTTATAGATCTGGAGGATTTGGTTTAGAATTAGACTGTACCTCATAAAACATCAGGTTAAATCCTGACTTAGCTTGACACAGTGTCCAGATTATGTATTGTGAAAGAAATGTATTGTTAGGGTAGGCTAAGATGTCCTTACATCAAAGCACTTGGATGAATAGAAAGATCTGACAGATATTTTTCAAAGAAGAGAGATGTCGTTTTGATTGGGTTGCTAAAAAAGTCTGCCTGTTGATGCTAAAATGCATCTGAGACCCATAGACCAACAATTAGCTGCTGAGCCTGGCTGCCCGGGTACTACTTTCCATTGTACTCATTGCCATTGATATTTAATAAATGAGACCCTCCCTTCTTTTCTTTTCCCATTCAAGACTGAACTCTGAACTCCGGCTTCAAATAATTAGATTTAAAAAGTGCTACAAATGTTTGGTGTTGCGTGGAAAGAGAGTCTTATTGAGGCAAACTGACTTGTCTGAAGTTATGCAGTTATTTAATGGCAGAGGTAAAATAAAACCTTTCCATTCTCAGTGCAGTGTTTTTCCCACTCTACCAAGCTACCTTCCTGTATTTATTAAACTCAGGAAAGTGAGTGATAAAAGTGCGGGTTAAGAAAAGTCTGAATGGCAGAAAGGGGATTACTTGGGCAACTGCCATGTGGTTAAAGTCATCAAGTGTAACTTGAAAAACATATGAAGGATGGAAAATTGCAGGGACTATGCGTGATGTCTAGCCTGCAAACAAAAACACGTTAAGATTATTTTGATTGTGAACATTATATTTCTTACATTTAGTGGATGTTCAGATTAAATTTACTGGTCCTTAATTCCTTATCCACAAATCTGAAATCCAAAGATGTCTGAAAAGGGGAAACTTTTATGATGATTTGCAGCAAAATCATTTGATGAGAGAGGATTATGGGAAGATGGTGGAGTAGGAAGGTCCAGGATTCAATCCCTCCATCAAAACAACTATTGAACTGGCAGGAACTGTGGACCATCTTGGAACTCAGGGTCTAGTAGAACACTGTGCAGAATCCAGGGAAGAGCAGGAAGAAAAGACTGGTAAGTTGCAATAAGTACCACTCCTGGCATTCAAGAAAATGTCTGTCATATCATTAGCTGAACATAAACTTAAGGAACAGACAGCTCAGGGATTAAATCCCAGAGTTAACACAATAAAATGTTAAAATGTACAGTGTACAACAAAAGATTACAAGACATACAAAGAAACAGGAATTGATGGCCTATCCAAAGAAACAAGATGAAAATCCAGAAACCATCCATGAAGACGACCAGACATTGGTCTTACTGGACAGAGACTTTGAATTTGATCCTCAATATGCTCAATGAGATAAAGGAAGACATGGAGAGGAAACTAAGTGATATGAGGAAAGCAATTAATGAACAATGTGAGAATCTCTTTGAGATTATCAGTAGGAACCAAGCAGGATAAAATCAAAGAGAACCATGTCTAGACACATAGTAATCAAATTGTCCAATGCCAAAGAAAGGAGAAAGTTCTGAAAGCTGCAAGAGAAAAGCAATGAATTATGTACAAGGGAATTCCAATAATATATTTGATTCTTTTAGTTGCTAATATAAATGGAAATTTTCTTGATTCTTCTTCAGATTGTTCATTACTAATTTTTAGAAACACCACTGATTTTTGAGTATTGATCTTTCACCCTCACTTTGCTGAATTTCATTAATAATTCTACTACCTTTGTTGTGGATTTTTCAGGCTTTTCTGTATATATGAACAAGTCATGTGCAAATAGGGAAAGTTTCACTTCTTCTTTTCCAAATTAGATGCCTTTTATTTCTTTCTCTTGCTTTCTTGCTGTAGCTAGAACTTCCACTACAATGTTGAATAGCAGTGGTGACAGTGGGCCTCCTTGTCTTGCTCCTGATCTTAAAGTGAAAGCATTCAATTTTTTTACCATTGAATATGATGTAAGCTGTGGGATTTTCATACATATTCTTTAGCAAGTTAAGGAAGTTTCCATCTATTCCTACTTTTCTAAGTATTGGTTGTTTTTTTTTTTCAAGGAAGATGTGCTGGATTTTGTCAAATGTCTTTTCTGCATCAATGGAGATGATCACGTGGTTGTTCCTTTCTTCTGTTAATGCAGTGTATTACATTAATCCACACAGGATTCCAAGGACCAAGTTTACTTTCTTTTATTTTGTTTTTCATCAATGAAAAGGCTTAAATAAAGTATATTTAATGTCTGAGCTTATTTATTTTTAACTCTTAAAAATCTTATTTTTTACTGGATGTAGAAGCTCTTGGAGAGGATGGCCTCCATTTCTTGGCAATCTGTTCCTGGCATTTTTTTTTTTTTTTCCGGCCTTCTTCATTCTCTTGGCCAAAACTTTAGCATATTCTGTGGCCTCTTCCTTATTTTTCTTAGTATGCTCTTTCTTCAGGACAATACACTGACATTTATGTTACATTTATGTTGCAGGACACATGGAGTAACAAGATGCTGAATCTTGGGCGTTTTTGTCTTGGGTTTCTTGCCTTCTTTGTTCAGGGGCTTTCTCACAACCTCCTGGTGGACATGAGGGGACTCCCACCCCCAGGGCAGCTTGGAGCAGTCCTCCCAAAGAAAGTCCAGTCACCCCAGCACACAGTTCATCGTCTTCAGGTATAGAAAGGAGACACCATTTGACATTCCTTAATGAGTAAAGGGAAAGAAGTTGCTAATGATTACCTGTAATTTACTTCTGGTTATTTCAAGGGCAGGATGAAGGAGGAGAAAACAAGATCAATTAGATAAGCAGAGGGTGAATTAGCCATTTAATCAAGTACCTGAGGCATGAAGCACACAGTTCTTCCAGAGACACCATTATGCTTAATAGCGTTCTTTAGAGCATTTTCAATTTTTCTAATGAAGACAGAAAGCCTCATCTTTAGTAAAGTGTTTCAGTTTGCTTGTCTGACCATAGGGTTATTTATTCCATTCAATCCCCCCAGGGAACTGATGTTCTTCCCCTTTGTTCCTCATAGAATTATATAGAGAGGGACTCTGTCCAAATTATTTAATTAAATTATTCTTGCTCTGGCCAATATAAGTGCTTAACTATCCACACTTATTACTTCTCCCTCTACTGATATTCACTTATCTAAAATTACCCCTTAATTGATAAGATATATGAGCAAAAATTCTATTAGGCAAAATGTTAAAGGAATTCAAATCATTTAGAATGTTTTCATGCCAACCCCTGAGTTTACTTAATCTCCAGTGAACGTCTTAAAGATAAGATTTAATCTTCGCTATGACTAGCCTGGAACAGCAAAGGGAAACAGGTTGAAGAAGAGCAGGGAGAGAAAAACCTTTTTGGTCTTTAATGTCCTCACTGCACAAACTGCTATGACTTTATTTGGTTCCTGTGTTTCCCATTTGGGATGAAGGGAAGTGTGCCAATACATTTGGGAATAGCAGTGCTATATATTTCATACAATTTGGCTAAAATTATATTGAAGACATTAACTAATTAGAATCTCAATTTTCAAAAATCAATAAGCTATAATTTATCAGGTATAATTTACATACAGCAAAAATGCAAAAGTCATGTCACCATCACCTCTATAAAGATAAAGAACATTTTCATCATCCTCCAAATTTGTCCCCTTCCCCTACCCCCAGGCCCTGACAACCACTGATCTGTTTTCTTTCCCTAGAGTTTCACCTTTTCTAGAATGTCTTTTAATTGGAATCATATGCCAGGTAGCTTTAAATGTTGCTTCCTTACTTACATTCATTCAATATTTATCCATGTTGTTGCATGTATCAGCAGTCCCTCCTTTTTTATTACTGAGGAGTAATTCAATCCATGTGTACATCAGAGTTTAGTTGTTTCATTCACCACTTGATGGACATTTGAGTTATTTCCAGATTTTGCAGATTATGAATAAAGCCACAATAAATGTGTGTTCAGGATTTCCTATGCACATGTTTTCATTTCTCTCACCCAGCAGTGAGATAGCTGGACTGTACGGTAAATGTTTAACTTTATAAGAAACTGCCAAACTTTTTTCCAAAGTGGCTGTACCATTATTCATTCCCACCAACAATGTCTGAGAGTTCCAGTTCCTCAGCAGTCTTGCTAACACTTGCTGTTGTCGTCTTTTTTTTTTTTTAATTGTACATACTAGATATGGTATCATATTGTAGTTTTAATTTGTATTTTCCTAATGGCTAATGATGTTGAGCAGCTTTTCATGGGATGATGTGTAATCTATCTTATTTTGTGAAGTGATTGTTTAAATTGTTTGCCCATTTTTAATTGGGTTGTTTGTTTTCTTTCTATTGAGTGGTGAGAGGTCTTTATATATTCTAGACACAAGTCATGATCACCCTGAAGAATGACAGATGCCACCCAAACTTTGGTTCAGACGTCAAGACTAATGATGCCACACATGTACTGAGAGTATGAAAAGGTTTTCTACTTACATAATGAGGCTTTCTAGGAAGAGTAGGTCCAAAACTGGCTTAAAGAGCAAGGAAAGGAGACCAGCCTGGCGTTATGGTGTTGGGTGGGGTTGAGAGTTCCAGTGACCACTCACTGGGGTTGGCATGGTTTGAACTTCCTGCCAACGCTAAACAACAGAGCACTTGAGCTTTCTTATCATCTTGTGTAGGGTGGACAGAAGAGGAAGGGGTAGTTAAGGGGCTTGAAAGCTCTCAACCGTCAAGCTTGAAAAATGAAGTCAGACTCTTTATTATTCAAGACCTTCATCTGATATGAGAATCACATTTTTAACATCAAAAGAAACAACTCGTTAATATTTGATGTAAAAGATGTATCAACCACATGGATTTTGCCTGGCTCTTAAATATACCCCAAAATCTGAAAGAAAAAAAAAGTTATGATGTAGGAAGATAGTACTTGAGTTTTTTCTAAGGGAAATGTTCATTCTGAATAGACCAGGTCCATTTAGAAAAAACTGGCCATGAATATAAGCAATAAAACCTGGATAACTATGAGAATTGTGAAATCTCTTCCCCTTATTATGAGAATAGAACTCGATCTACCTGACCACTCACCCTAATCAGGACACTGCTGAGTTTTTTGTTACTATGCCCTGGATGGATGGCTTGGTCTCGGGCTTCTCATTGATTGGTTCAACAGCTGGCTATGACACAGTGAACCACGTGGGTAGAATTCCTGAAGCATGATTATAATTCAAATGCAAAAGTTTTATGCAGATTTCATTCATCTGTAAAAAATGAATTGAGTCCTTACCATGTGCCATGCAATTGCTGGAATATGGACATCACAAAGTTAAGTAAGATACAGTTGAGGCAGTCAAGCAATGCAATGTTTATTGAAAATGAGAAACCTGAAAAATATCAGAATTAAATCATCACTGAAATGGCATGAAATTGATTGAATAAGGAATATAAGTAAAATAGGAGGTTGTCCAGTTATCCATAAAGTTTTGCTCCAAACTGAACAGTTTTTATTGGGAAATGCAATAGAATATTTTTGGAACTTTTAATTAAAATTGTGCAAGCTGGTATGGCATTTGGAAATCTTATCTTCAACAGATATCACCAACCAGTACAATGAAGCATATTCTATATGCTGATGAAATTTGGTCATTGAAACACAAGCTGTTTTTATATCTTGCTATATTACTATACTATAAAAGTAAATGTTATCTTTATCAAATATTTTTGTGTGTTTTTGCTTAGATCCCTGCCTCTTTTCCTCAATCTGATGTGAAGTTAACCATTTTATAATTAATAACAAGGAAAGATATAACAGAGAAGGAGAAGAAGGAGAGAGTGGATTTATTGTTTATTATTTTGTAGTCATGGCTAGATCAAGACATGCAGGTGCTCAGAGCAAATTTATAACTAGGTAAACCAAGAATGCTAGTGACCTGGCCTCCTTCAAACTGTCTTTGAAAATTTCTTCAATATTTATTTTTAGGAAGGGGAAGAAGTAGAAAGGCTGGACCACTGATGGCTGTGATTAGTGTCTCTTCTCTGTTTTGGGACTAGTTTTTAAAGTGTGATTCCCAGATCAATAGCATCAGCCTTATCAGAGAACTTGTAAGAAATGCAGATTCTCAGGCCTTGCCCTAGACCCACTGAGTCAGAAACTCTAGGAGTGGACTCTAGCAATGTGTTTTTGACAATCCTTCTAGGGGATTCTGATACATGCTGAAGTTTGCATCCACCGGTCTGAAGTAGTTCAGCTCTGGCTACAAACTTCCATTCTTCACTGAGAGAAACCATGGTCTTACAAATAACCTGACCTACAAATCCTAGAAGGTGATGTAGCAGCCACCTGTTGTCACCCAAGGATATGCTTTAGGGAGCCGCACCACCCTATTCTTGTCTCTGCTACCACCACCATCTTATCTGAACATATCCTGATGACTCTCCCTGAGAGGAGTTTTTGATAAATACAGAAACTTTTCTATTTTGTTACATTTTCAATGATTTGTGTTTTTTGTAATCTTTTTATTGTAGTAACATATATATAAAACTAAAAAGTACCCAGTCAGCAACTTTACAGTGAATAATTCAGTGATATTAATCACAATATTGTACTACCATCACCACTAGCTATCATTTAAACGTTTTCATCATCTCAAACTGAAACTGCATGTGTGAAGCAACAACTCCCCATTCCCCATCTCCCTTGGCCCCTGGTAAACTTTAATCTACTTTCTGTCTCAATGAAGTGGTTCATTCTAGGTATTTTAAAAATGAGATAATACAATATTACCCCTCAGTGTCTGGCTTATTTTACTCAACAATTTGTCTTCAAGGTTTATCTATATTGTAGTATATATCAGAATTTCATTCCTTTTTATGATTGATTAATATTTCATTGTATGTATATACCACATTTTAAAAATCCATTCTTCTGATGATGGGCACTTAGATTGCTTCCACATTTTGGCTATTGTGAATAATGTTGCTTTATCAGTGTTTAAATATCTGTTTGAGTCCCTGCTTTCAATTTTTTGGGTATACACCTAGAAGTGGGATTTCCAGGTCATTTGGTAATTCTATACTTAACTTTCTGAAAAATCATCAAATTGTTCTCCACAGTGGCTGCACTATTTTACATTCCCACCAACAATGTATGAGTGTTCCTGTTTCTCCACTACCTCTCCAATTCTTGTTATTGTCTGTATTTTTTTTAATAGTAGCCATTTCAGTGGGTGTGAGATGCTGTCTCATTGTGGTTTTGATTTCCCTTCCTCTAATGGTTCATGATGTTGAGCATCTTTTCATGTATTTATTGGCCATTTGTATGTTTTCTTTGGAAAAATGTCTGTTCAAGTCTTTTGCCTAATTTTTAATTAGGTTGCTTGTCTTTTTGTTGTTGAGTTATAGGAATTCGTCATATAGTCTGGATATTAAACATTCATCAGATATGTGATTTCTAAATATTCTCTTCTATTTGGTAGGTTGTCTCTACTTTCTTGATAAAGTCCTTTGAAGCATAAAAGGTTTTGATCTTGATAAAGTCCCATTTATCTATTTTTTTCTTTTGTTGCTGTTGGTGTATAGTCTAAGAAACCATTGCCTAACACAAGGTCCTGAAGATGTTTCCCTATGATTTTTTTCTAAGAGTTTTATAATTTTAGATCTTATATATAGGTCTTTGAATCCATTTTGAGTTAATTTTTGTGTGAGGTGAGGTTCGACCTTCATTCTTTTGCATATGGCTATCTGGTTCTCCTAGTACCATTTGTTGAAGAGAGTTTTCTTTTTCCATGGAGTAGAGTGGCATCCTTGTCAAAAAGCAGTGAGGTTCAACAGCCAAAGGAGTGAGGGTTTATTTTTTGAACTATCAGTGTCATTCCATTGCTCTATATGCCCATCTGTTTGCCATTACCACACTGTTTTGAATGCTGCTGCTTCCTTTTTTTTTCTTTTTTTTCTTTTGCCTAATTGCTTTGGCTAGAACTTCCAGTACAATATTGAATAACGGTGATCTGATAGGGAAAGCTTTGGGCCTTTCACCCTTGAGTATGACACTAGCCATGGATTTTTCATAGATGCCCTTTATTGTGTTAAGGATGTTTCTTTCCTTCTATTCTTAGTTTTCTGAGTGTATTTATCAGGATGTGGTGCTGAATTTTGTTAAATGCCTTTTATGCATCAATTGATTCCATCATGTGTTTTTTCCCTTTGTTCCATTAATGTGGCATATTACATTAGTTAACATTTTTCATGTTGAACCACCCTTATATTCCATTCCAGGGGTAAGTCCCACTTGATCATGTTGTATAATTCTTTTAATGTGCTGTTGGATTCGGTTTGCAAGAGCTGTGTTGAGGTTTTTGCATCTGTATTTATGAGGGATATTGGTCTGTAGTATGTATCAGACCAATTTTCTTTTCTTGTGTTATCTTTATACGGCTTTGGTATTAGAGTGGTGCTTGCCTCATAGAATGTGTTGGGAAATGTTCCCTCTTCTTCGGTTTTTGGGAAGAGTTAGAGAAGGATTGGCATTAATTCTTCTTGGAATGTCTGGTAAAATTCACCAATGAAGATATCTTGCCCTGGGCTTTTCCTTGTTGAGGGTTTTTTTTTTTTGTTACTGATTCAATCTCTTTATTTTTTGGTCTGTTGAGGTCTTCTATTTCTTCTTGAGTAAGTGTAGGTAGTTTGTGTATTTCTAGGAATTTGTCCATTTCAAATAGGTTATCTAATTTGTTGGCATAAAAGTCTTCATAGCATTCTCTTCTAATCCTTTGTATTTCTGTGACATCGATAGTAATGGACCTCCTTTTGTTCCTGAATTTAGTTATTTGCCTATTCTTTCTTGTTTTTGTCAGTCTAGCTAAAGGTTTGTCATTTTATTGATCTTTTCAAAGAAACAACTTTTGTGTCATTGATCATTCTAGTTTACTATTATGAAGCATTGCCTAATCTAGCTTTTGTGTTTTTACAGATGAGGAAATAGAGATGAACTGTATTAAATATAGTGACTCATGTCATTCATTTACTAACATAAATATTTTTATTCAGAATGTAGCAAGTTACCTAAGTTCTAAAGACATAAACAAAATTTGTAAGATATAATCTCTGTTTTGAGATATTTATAATCCAGCAGAGTAACTAAAACATGATCTAAAATAAACATAACACTGATAAAAAGTGACAAATGTCAAACAGAGTAGGTAGGTGAGCTCACTGCTGAGTTGGCCTGTCCCTGTGATTCTAACAGCACTTGATTTTTATTATAATTTTTATCCAGTGTCTAAGATTTTTGAGTCCTTATTACATAGCACTTGGTTTGGCTCTTTTGAGTGATTTTTCTATCACTGTTCCTGAAAAAAAAAAAACTTCCTTTTTATTTCAGAAGCAATTGCACAAAGTTGGAACGGCTTAAGCCATCACTTATGATGATTTCTTCTATGAATAAGACATGAATCTTTCTCAAGCTATCATAACCATTAGGAACTATAAACAAACAAAAACCAAATCAACAGTTAACGTCACAGTGGAATAATGCCTTGTTTCTTCTTTCTAGAGGGGACAGCATAAAACACTTTATTCTCTTTAATCTGTTCTAACCCCGTCATATACAATTGTTTATGACTCTAACAATTACGAGAATGCAATAGCACATTCAGTGACTCATGGGCTCCGGCCTTCCAGAGGCTTCAGCTTTCACATGAACAGTAAGTAATGAATAGCTCATCGAGATATTGCTTAATATCTGTAATCAGTTTTAGTCTGATGTAATTCTCAAAACGCATTCTTCTTTTCCAATAAATGATAAATTATAAGGCTATTGCCTACAGAAGAGAGAGTAATTTTCCCCACTCAAAGATTTATTTCCAAAACAACTTGTTTCAGACTCTTGAATGTCACTTTCAGCTGTTTCCAATCCTCTAAATTTAGAGTCTCTGCCAATCGCCCAGACATGTGAGAGGCAATGCCAGAGTATGTAGTTCTTTAATAGGATGTTACCATCAGAATGGGATAAGGGGTCTGTCTAAATCTGAAGAGGTGGAAAGAAGGAATTAAAAGGAATATGGAGGAGAAAAGTCATGCAGACACAATTAAGCAGAAAACTTCATAAGTAATAAAATTCCATCAAATTGGGTTAAACAATTAAAAGTTATAGTTTTTCAAATGAGAATAAGGCCTTTGAACTCTCCTTGGAAATGGGTTTCCTAAGTGAAGGGAAACTAAACAAGATTGCAAAAAAGCTATTTGATCTACATCTAAAAAATTCTTTACATCTCTTAGTAATTCTGTTTTTGATCGGAAAAAGATTGTCTGCTCTCCTGCCTCCATTATTATTGCCAAAAGATGGAAGCAACCCAAGTGTCCATCGACAGATGAGTGGATAAACAAAATGTGGTCTATACAAATATTATTCAGCTGTAAAAAGGAATGATTCTGATAAATGCGACAACATGGATGAAACTGGAAGTCATGTTGAATGAAATAAACCAGCCACAAAAGGACAAACACTTTATGATCTCATTTATATGAAATGATCAGAATATACAAATTCATAAAGTCAGATACTAGAATACAGGTTACCACAGGCTAGGGAATGGGAAGTTAATATTTAATTAACTTTTGGTTAATGGAAAAGTTTTGGTAACAGGGCTCCCATATAACCCCAAATAGCCAAAACCATAAAACCACCTTGCAAAAAAAACAAAGTTGGAGCACTCACAATTTCTGATTTCAAAACTTATTACAATGCTATAGTAATCAAAACAGTGTGGTCCTGGCATACGGGCAGACAAATAAATCAATGGAATAGAACTGAGAGTTCAGAAATAAAACCATACATCTATGGGTAATTGATTTTCAACGAGTGCCAAGTCCACTCACTGGAGAAAGAATATTAAAAAAAGGAAAATAAGAGTGATAAGGATGCAGAGTTAGGAACCCTGATGCATTGTTGGTGGGAATTGGCAGTTCCTCAGAAAGTTAAATATAGAATCACCATATGACCCATCAATCCCACTTCCAGGTATCTACCCAAAAGAATTAAAAACAGGGACCCAGATATTTGTACACTGATGTTCATAGTGACATTATTCAAAATTGCCAAAAGATGGAAGCAACCCAAGTGTCTGTCAAGAGATGAATGTATAAACAAAATGTGGTATCTACATACAACGAAATATTATACAGCTGTAAAAAAGAACGAAGTTCTAATGCATGCTACAACATGGATGAACCTTGAAGACACCATGTTGAATGAAGTAAGCCAGAAGCAAAAGGACAAATATTGTATGATTTTATTTTTTATGTGAAATACCTAGAATAAGAAAATTCTTAAAGACAGAATGTAGATTAAGAGGTAGAGGGGATAAGAAGTTCTTGCTTAATGGGTACAGAGTTTCTGTTTAGGGGATGGAAAATTTTTGGTAATGGGTGGTGGTGATGGTAGCACAATATTGTGGACATTATTAATGCTACCAAATTGTTCACATTAAAGTCATTATAATGGGGAATTTTGTATTATATATATGTAATCACAATAAAAGTTAAAGAAAAATAGTAAACTAGAATAGTTCTTAGATGGGTATGTGTCATTGCTTATACTTCTCTAATTGTTAATATTTAGAGAAATACTGGTACTTAATAATGTGTACATAATTTGTAAAAAGTCTTACTTTTAGTAAAAAATTGTACCTTCTAAAAAGAGAAAGCATTCTAATGTCATGCCTTTCAGACATGTTAAGAATATGAAGCTATAATTAGGACAACATCATTCCTTCTGGGGCAGCTTATTAAATTGTGGATATTTACTAAGGAGAAACAGTCTGTGAGTATAAACCTGGCAAATATAATATTGAAAGAATCAGAAAAGTCACATTAATGCAGTCTATTAAGCAAACCTTTCTGTAAACAGCAGAACTAGCCCTTGACAGAAACTGTGGAACAGCCAGAATGCCTCTTGAACATCCTCCAACCTCCTCTTTCTGGACACCCTCTTCCCTTAAACATCTCCAGTTACCCTTTCCTTATACTCTCTTTTCTTTCCCATATCAAAACCTGCTACTTTATTATATAGTATTAGTTACTATGTGTTTTAGTTTGCTAAAGGCTGCCAAGGCAATATACCGGAAATGGTAATTTATTCGGTTGCAAGCTTACAGTTCCAGGGCTGTGAAAGTGTCCAAATCACAGCATCAGCAGGCGATGCTTTCTCCCTGAAAACCGGCATTTGGTGGTGTCTCTCTTCTCCTCTGGGTCTCGTTGCTTTAGCTTCTGGCTTCCTCTCTTGTTGATTTCAGCTTCTTGCTCTTGTGGCTTTCTCTCTGTCTCTGCAGCTTTTTCTCTCTTGGGTTTCATTGATTTCAGCTTCTGGCTTCCGGGACCTTGTCTCTAAGCTTCTGGGGGGTGGGGAGTTGTTTCTCTGTATCTGTGGCCTCCTTTCTCTGAATATAAAGGACTCCCGTTTATAGAGGACTCCAGTAAAAGAATTAAGACCCATCCTGGGCTATGCCTTACTGAAGTGGGTCTAATCAGTGGGTCTCACCTATGATAGGTTCATACCCCCCAGGAATGGATTAATTTAAGAACATAATTTTCTGGGGTCCACAAAAGACTCAAACCACCACACTATGGCAGTGACCCTAAATAACAGTGGCTAAACAATTAGAAGTTTATTTCTGGTCCTAAAGTGAAAGCCGGAACATTGGCTCTGCTATGTAAAATTCTCAGGCACCCAAGGCTCCTTGCCTTGTTGCTCTGACATCCTTAGTGTGTTGCCAACGATGATTGAGAATGGTCCACGGCCTTGTCTGCATTCCAGCTAGTGGTAAGGAGAAAAAGGAGTTAGAGAGGGGAATTTGCCTTTCTACCTGAGCAGGACTTGGAAGCTTCACACATATCTCCTCTTGTATCTCATTGACTAGAACGTGGTCACATAGTCATGCCTAATAGAAATAGCTTTGTAAATATGTAGCTAAGATCACAAAATGTAAAGGAAATCCCCAGAAGACAAGATGAGGAGGAAACTGGACAACCAGATGGTAAATGAAAGCTAAAGCTTTAAGAGCACTGGGACATTGGTGGACCTTGCTATCCAGACAATACAAAATGGTATGCAGTTGTTACATTTTGTTATAGAAGCGCGTGGCAGGACATCTAACCCAAGCGTAAATGTACAAGGTTTCTCAAAGGAAATGACCCTTGAGTTGAGTTTTGAAGGAAAGGTGGGAGGTAGCCAAATAAAGAAGTCAGGGAGGGACAGTTCAAGGGGATACCTCAGAGAGATTTGAGTGCTGGCAGCAGCTGTCATGTTTCCTCTAAACCGTCTGTTTCCAAGGTCAGCATGCTCTGGTCCTTCAATCCTTTATCATATAACTTGCTTTCCAGATTCTTCACCACCAAGACTTCTATCTTTTGGGCAATGCTTACTTTCACCTATGTCCCTTTTGATATATGGCACTCAGATATGAACATAATACCCCAGTTGTGGACTAATAAGTGAATTCCATATAACAATACCTTCCATTTTTGCATCACTATACTTCTATTGATGAGGTCCAGAATCGTCATGTGACACTATTGGTGCACATTTAACTCTGGCAATTAAAATTCTTCTCTTTTCTTCCTGCAAGGTATTGTGAAGACAACCAGGATCTCAGCATCTCAGCGGAAGTTGGAAAATTTTCAAAAGCTCTTAATTTCTCATTAAAGTGGGAAAAAGCTGAGGCCCCGAGGAATCCTGTCTCAAGAATTGCATGCACCTCCCACAAGGTGGGAGTATAGAGAGCAGAAGCCGGGTTTTCCAGCGCAGGCTGGCACAGCCTGAGCCCATCTCTCTCTCAATTCACACCGAGGCTGCAGAGAAGTGGATAGGATTAGCTGCACCCTCGCTCTCCAGCTATAGCTGAGAGTGAAAGAAGAGCAGCAGAGAGGAAGGGGAGGGGGGAAGAAGGCTTTGTAAAGTTTGAGAGGGAGCTGCTCACGTAGAGCAGGAGCAATTATGTTGTGTGGAGCTGAAAAGGAAAAAAGAAAGCAAGGGAGCAAGCAGAAAGAGCTGAATAAACGGATTCAGATGAAAACAACATAATCCAAGGGAAAAGAGAAATATCTATAAATAATTTATGCTATAGTAGAACTTAATAAGAACATGAATAAAATAGAAAAATAGCACAAGAGCCCAGATAAATCAACAGATGGAGTTTAAAAGGGAAATTATAGGGTTGAGAAGACAAATCGAATACTCAACACCGTTACACAACCAAGTAATAAATTTAAAATACCAGTGGACGAGCAACTGCTTAAAACCAAATTATTATTAAGTTAAAGGAGAGGAAAGGCTTAAGATTATAATCACAGTGGATGTAAACAACGAGACTAAGGGAAGCAAAGGAATTAGCAAGAAAATTAAATAGGTACGGAGGATAGAGAAAAACAAAGATAAAGAAAGCAATAAGTAAAATAGAAAATTCATTCAAAGGTACAAGAAAATTTCCCTAAAGTAAAAGATAAACATGTTAAAATGATACAGCATCCTCCACAAAAATTTGTTAGAAAAGTACCTCCCTAGGGTTTTTCTGTTAATAGGTATCTAGGGAGATATCAATAAAGGGTCCCACAAAGAGAAAAAAAAATCAGATTGGCTTCCACTCCTTCACAGCAGTAATCACTGCCAAAAAGCAATAAAATAACACCATCTCCATGAACTGAGAGAAAAAAATGATGAAAAGGATCATTAGCCAAGTTCAAGTTTAAAGGAAGAAAGGTGATCTTGTCAACACAAAATATCTCAGAGAATATAGCACCTATAAGTCCTCTTTAGAGGGAAAAAAAAGAAAAAAAGAAAAAAAAAAAAGCCAAATAGTTGTCAGTGAAATCCAGTAGCAGTAGCTGAATCAAAATAGGAAAGAAAAAGAAATTTTGGAAAAAGGACTGATTGTGGAAATTTAAATGTGAAACTTAAATTCACTTAAATGTAGAAATACAACTAAAAAACAGTGGAGATATGGTTATAGAATGGAATGCAGATGTCATAAACTTACAAAAGTAAAAATATAAATTTAAGAATAGCAGGAGGTGAGAGAGATAGAAGGATGTGAGTGCTTATTTCCTCATTCATGTGAGGAAGAGTCAATTAAATTATCCAAAATTGATCATGAAATTTAAAGTGATTATTTAAATTTCAGTGTTTTAGAATGCTTTGCCTTAACTACAGAGGGACCATTTGGGAACGAACACCTCATTTGTCAACATGATATTCATTTGAAAAATTTCAGTCTCACATAGGTTTATTTTTTCCAATTAAATTCAAATAAAACTAGTTATATGCATGGGATAACCCCACTTTAATAAAATTATTTCTACCAGCTTTCCAACGTTATTATCTACCTATCTGTATCGATCTATATATACGCATAGAGTGATGTCAGGGATTAAGCTGATTTAATATCAATTATAGTTATTTCAGGATGATGGGCTTTGCAGTGATGCTTGGTATGCTGGGAATTTTTTGATAATGAACACGTATAGTTCTAATTATAAACAAGCATATTATAAAAATTAGCTCCTCGTTCTCAAATGCTCTGTGGGGCTGCTGCTGGCTGTGTGCATTTGGTGTTTCTCTGTGGACTGTGTATGCCTTGACCTTGAGCATCCTCCTCTAGCTGTCCATGCTCTTTGTGTGTGGCACACACTCATCCGACTGGACTCAACAACAGCGGATGCTCTGGGACAGCAGCAGCATGACTGGATTCCAGGAGCACAAGTCACCCAGCAGTCAGCTTGGAGCAAGAATGGACAGAGTTCATGGATGGATGCCCAAAGAGCCGTTGCTGACAAAAGTCACACCAAGAGGGGAGTGAAAGCAGGTTGTGGGGGCTTGGAGAGAAGGGCAGGTGAAGGAAAACAACTAGCACTCCCACGGCGCTCACAGGGGCCCATGCCGCAGCCTCTGTGCTCTCCACTTTACATCTGTTAACTCACTTGCTATTCACCCTGAAAATGGAAGGTTTTATTTTTTATTTCCATTACTTCCGATGAAGAGAAGGAGGCAGAGAGAAGCTCAAGATCGCACAGATAAGAGAGGTGAAGCCAGGTTTGGAACACACAAGATCTAGATCCGGAGTCCAAGTTTGCCTTTTTTTCTGGAATACCGACTTTTTTTAATTACAGAGAATCCTGTATAGCCTCTAATATCAAAAGTGCCCCTTATTTGTCCCTTACATGACTTCTTTGTGTCCACTGGTTAAGCCTCTGACCTGGGCAAGAATTATTTCTGATCATGTTGATTTTGTTTTGCTGTTGTGATGTGAGTTGTGCATGGGTGCTTTCACTCACTCTAGTCCTGTGCACTGGACTAGTCTGAAATTTGCTCCCTGGACATTGCATTCCAGCAATCCTAGCAACTCAAGCAGGATGGTGAAGAAGGGTTTGTGTATTAATTTCCTGTCACTGCTGTAATGTGACTCTCAAAACAGTATAAAATTATTCTCTCGTGGTTCTGGACATCAGAATTTTTAAATCAAGTGTTGGCAGGGCCATTGTCCCTCCAGAGGCTGGAGGGGAACTTCTGTCCCTTTACCTTTCCCAGCTTCTGGAGGCCAACGGCATTCCATGGCTTGTGGCCACGTCACTCTAGTATCTGCCTGTGTGGTCCCATGGCCTCCTCCTCTGCCGCCTGTGAAATCTCCCTCTGCCTCACTCTTCTCAGGACATTGGTCACTGGATTTAGGGTCCACCTGAACAGTCCAGGATGATATTCTCATTTTAAGATCCTTAACTTAATGACATCTGCAAATATGGTAACACTCAGAGGATATGGGGGTTAGAACCTGGACATATCTTGTGGGGGCCTGCATCCAGGCCACTACAATTGGCGAGGTTACATCTGATTTCCAAGTAGCATCGTCTGCAAGCCCGGCTGTGTGGAAGCACTCAACAGGACTGGGCATTCCTTCCTAGGCTCCCACTTCAAAACAGCACTTTGTCTAACTCTCATCTTCCTAGTATCTTTCAGTGCTCTTTAAAACTTTACTTTTGGTTAAGAATTTAGCAATATAATTTGGTTCCAAATTCCTGGGGAAAACTCATAATACGTTTTTTAGGATGTGTGTTATATTTATATCTTGAAGGGATTTTTTTTTTACATTTCTGGTAGTCAACATAATTACTTCTAATAATATTGCATGGACCCTGGAGACTATAAATACATGGAGAGGTGATTTCCTTTTAAAAGCCTATTATATTGAGCTCTGAGTGCTTGGAGAAATCACCCTATCTAGATGAAAGCTGTTACCAGGAATGAGGAATTTCCTCTTTTTTTTTTTCTTTTTTGTCTTAAGGAAATCAGGGCCTTGGACATGTTTTACTTCCCATGGAGGAACAATACCTCTTGTTGGGATAGAAATATATTTTTTTCAACACAAAAACTGCTATGGCAAATTTTTAAAAACCAGGTGTAAAACATTTAACTAATGTTAAAGGTCTGTATAGGAAAAGAAAAATTTATTGTCATGCACAATGAATACAATAAGCTGTGTGGATACTACAATACGTGACCTGCATTTTATGTATAAAAATTTTTCTTGTTTAGAAGCAAAAAACTCGTTTGGAGAAATTTTTTTTTTTTTTAAATAAGAGGCTCTATAGTTTCATATAACATCTAAGATGAGATTTGATTGTAGTGATTGGTAAATATTCCATATCATCTGTATACATTATTGGTCAACCAATTTTTATTAATAGATCCATTTTGTTGAAACTGTCTCGTAATCATAGTGAATATGAGTGAAGGACAAAAGTATGTTTGGAAGTGTGGAGCTGTGATAAATTCTCGCCTTGGCTGTGCCGGTTTGTTTTTAAGAGTCATGGCCCCATTCTGGGGCTTTATCACTCAGTCTTCAAGGGTTGCTACAGATTGTTGGCAATCTAATTAATTCTTGGTCAAACTGAATATTTGAATGCTGATTTCACCATGCAGCACATTAGAAAATAATCAAAATCCCATTCCCATTTTCCTGGAGCACTATTTCTTTATTGTAGGGAGTTCTGTTTCACCAATAGTCTTCAGGCTCTTTCTTCTTTCGGGAGGAGAAGGTGAAGTCAGTCTATTATGGGCTTGAGTTCCTCTCTGTCTTCTTCAAATGTATGAAGCCATAAAATTTTGCATTGGAGATTTTCAAGAGCATGTGCTATTCCGTGGCTGCAGGTCTCACTGTTCTCTTTTGAGGTGGGCAAGTGCCGAGATATCCAAGGGGCCTTTCTTTTCAGTGTTTCCTTTCCTGTCGGTCACCATCTCTGCATTACATGTCCCCACCACTCTGGCCACAGTGGACTGGACCAAGAATAGGTCTCTGCCATCGGTGGGTGGGTCGGGGGTCCTCGAGGTGCCCAGCAGAAGACCTCTACACAAAACGGTCCTCTGTATGCATGAGGTCTGGCACTTGGGCAGGTCCTCTTTTGGGGGTGGGGGCTTGAATGAAAGAGCCACAAAGTCAGCAGGGAGTAGAGTGAGGCAGACAAGGAAGGACAAAGCCTGAAAGCAGTGAGCAGATGCCAGGAGCAGGAGCAGGGAAGCCAGGAGCAAGCAGGAGGCACGAGTATGTAGAAAGCATAAGGAGCAGAAAAGGAAGGGAAGAAGGGAGTTGATATCAGAGTATCAGGAAGAAGCAATTGAAAGGAGAAGCAGATGGAGGAACTAAAACATAAGCTTGACCCAGAAATAAAATTTCTGTTCCTGCCTTCCCGCTATTGTCAAATTGTTAGAGTTGCGGTTGTGTGCTGCATGTGATGAACGGTGTCCCAATCTCTATGATCCCTAGCTGTATGCAATTTGACAGCATCAGTTTTTCATTCCCTCCTTGTATCCTTACCACAACTCCCACTAACTAAGGTAAACTGAGGATATCTCTGTTCTTTGTAACTGAAAGAGCCTAACAAACATGATATCCTCAGGATGAGGCAAAGAACAGAACACAATTACAATTAAAGCATGCAGTCTTAATTTTGACATTGAAACATATTTGTTTAACACTATTTTCATTCAAACACCATATGCCAGACAAGGTGCTTGATGCTCAATATATTGGCAAAGGACATACTCTGGAAAAGGCAGTTCTGAAAGCCAGATAGCCTCTGTTTTGATTGGGGTTTGACTCACAATTGGCTACTCTTGAGGCTGGACTACCCAGAAGGTAATTAGGTTGTTTGTCCTCAGACTGTTTTAGTTTCCTGGCTGCCAAAGCAAACACCAAGCAATGGGTTGGCTTAAACAACAGGAATTTATTGGCTCATGGTTTTGAGGCTAAGAGAAGTCCAAAAACAAGGTGTCATCAAGGCGATGGTTTTCTCCCAGAAGACGGTGGCGTTCCAGGGCTGGCTGCTGGCGTTCCTCGGCTCCTGTATCACATGGCAATGAACATGGCGGCCTCTTCTAGCTTCTCTTTTCACTTTTAGTTTCCACTGACCTTCAGCTTCAGTTTCTCTCTCTATGAGAGAGACTAGAAGGCCTCCAGAGATAGGATTAAAACCTATCCTCATTCAGGTGGGTCACATTTTAACTGAAGTAATCCCATCAAGAGGTTCTATTTACAAGGTTTCATACCCATGGGAATGGATTAAATTTAAAAACATGTTTTTCTGGGATACATAGCTCCAAGCTACCACAGGGACATTTAAGATAAACAGGATCATCACCTTTAAAAGTAAAATCAACAGAAGGTTGCCCCAGCAACTTTACTCTGTGTTCTGATGGAGCTCTCCCATCCTATGTTATAAAATTTATATGACTTTGTCCCTGCTGGGTAGTCAAGAGCAATTTGTGCCTGATTGTCAGTCTGACGCTTCTGATCAGCATTTCCTATTACCTCAGATGTGATGGAGAAGAATGTAAAACAGTTATGTCGCTTTCCTAATATGTTAAGGTTTCCTCTCCTTTGAATCCAGCATATGATAGTTCTATTATGTGAAGAATCTAAGCAGTCATTTTGCGTTCCACTTTAGGTCTTTGTCATCTTTGAATCAGGCTCATTTCTTCACAGACAAAAAGCATTGCTTCATTGTCTTGCTTAGTTGAGTTCCCTTCCACATTTAAAGGATTTCGATTTGCATTTATTAACTAAATTTGGAACAAATTTCATTCTTCTATGGAAAAAAATTGCTTATCTATCCCAACTGGGGCAAGATGTCTCCTTCAGTAGGAGTAATTCCATTTTTGGTATGTTTCATTAAGTTCTGGGGGTACAAGGACTCTGTTGTTTGCCAAGGTGAGCACAGAGTGAGGAAGTACCAAACCCTGGAAGTTATCGTAAAATCCAAGGCTAGAAAATGCTGTTAGCAATCACAAATATTTATTATAATTTAATCTTTTTCAATGACAATAGAGATTGTCAGGAAAATGAGCAGTTGGCTTGAAATGAGAAGACATGGCTGACCTCCCAGCTCTGTGACTTCCTAGAAATTTGCCTGGTACAGTCCTTGAAGAGGGCAGTTTGCTTACCTGCCTTCTCTCCTTGGCAGGGTAGTTGTGAAGCTCAAAGGAGAGAACCTTGTGGAAAGTGCTGTGCAAATAAAAATCCCTCTGCAAATGCAAGGTAATGGGATGGTGAAGGCTGTGACGAGAAGTCAGGCTTCTCTGTTCTTTGTCCCTTTTAATGATTATTAAGGGGGTAAGGGACAAAAGACACAATGGGAAATGTTCAGAATAAAGTCTTCAAGATGCCCCAACACAAAATGACAGGTATTACCTCTTTTAGAACTCCACATTTGCATAATATTTCTCTTTATGAAGTCCCAAATTGAATTTGGGGCCAACAATGCAGCTTTGTTCATTCCATCCCCATCTCTAACATATTGACAGAAATGAGCTGAATTTAACAAAATAGAATAATAGCAATTTAGCCTAATAGCTGAAGACAAAGACAAGATGACAAATACGATTCTTTTTTTCTTACTTCCTTTCTGCTTTTCTCTCATTTATGTGAATAATTCACATATCTTACATTTTGAAAGAAATAATTACAGTAATCAGAATCTGACTTCTTATGAGCTATAACTTTGGAGAAGCCATTTATGCCTACTGGCATCAATGTGATTTTAACTAATAGGTATCTTAACTCTACCAATTAGGTACCATATGTGTAATGGCACTGAGCACCACTACCCTGTATTTACCAATGTTATGTGTGCAGGAGTTGATCATATAGTCTCTACCCCAGGCCTAATTGAGTTATGCATCAAAAACCTAGGAATGGTTTGCCTTTGGAAATAAAAAAAAAAAGAAAGAAAGAAAAGAAATGAAAAAAGAAAATGAAATGTTTTGGTTTTCCTGGGCACTTTGTTCTTTCCAATCTCCAGTCATGCAATAGTGTTTGTAGAATTAGTGACTCTGTTTACCTTGCAGAAGAATGTCAAAACCCAGCATGGTGGGGAGCAGATGTAGTTCAAGTGGTTGAGCACCAGCTTCCCATGTATGAGGTCCTGAGTTCAATCCCCAGTACCTCCTAAAAAACAAACAAACAAAAAAACAGCATGGTGGTCCAAAGAGCAGAGGACCCACAGTCAGGCTGTATGTGGAGTAGATAAAGAAGTAGCTGTATATTTTGATCCTATTTCCCACCTAAAAGCTCTATTCTCATCTCACTCCATATCATTTATTTGACATCTAAAATGCTTACTTTCAAGCCCATTTTAAATGCCCCATCCCTCCACTAGAAATTTTTCAGAACATGCATCAATGATTAAAAAGAAATGTTTCCCTGATATATGATTTTTTCTGTGCATTTTAGTTCTGCTTATTCCCAGATAAAAGGAGAAACATCTCATAGGTAGTGCAGGATTAGAATGATAGAGGAAAAGGGAGATTCTTCATACCTAAGAGAAAGGCATGTCCTGAGGCAGACTCCACAGAGCTTAAGGCCCAGGAGACGGTGGACTATGATGGTGAAGCTCATGTTTCAGCTTGGCCAGTTTATTGTGTCTGATTGTTTGGTCAAGCAGACACTGGCCTGATTGTGACTGTGAGGGTATTTTGTGGATTTAAATAATCAGTCTGTTGATTGCATCTATGACTGATGACATCTACAATCAACTGAGGAGATTGCCTTCAACAATGAGAGAAGTCTCATCCAATCAGTTGAAGACCTTAAAAGGAGAAGTGATGATTTCAGCAGTCAGAAGAGAGAATTTCCACCTCTACTTCAGCCATCCAGCTTCTCCTGGGGAATTCATCAAAAACCTTCATCAAATTTACCAGTTTGTGGCCTGCCCTATGGAATTTGGACTTGCCCATCTTCGCAGGTCCAGGAATAAATCTCATAATATTTACATAATATTCCTATATATCCTGCCGGTTCTGTGTCCCTGGAAAACCCTGACTAATACAGTGGCTTAGCATCTTCTTTCAACTGCCAAGAGGGCAATCTCAGACTTTATTTTCAGAAACATGGATGGCTTAGGTGGCCTCTAAAGTCCCTTCCTAGCTCTAAGTTTCTAGGATTCTAAATGTTCCTGAATTTTAGCTTTGGCTGTATTTAGCCCTTCCTGGTGTGGGCTTGAATGAGCCACCTGATTTCTCTCTAGCTACCTTTCCTCTTCCTTTGAAGAAGAAAGCAATATAACTAAAACAATGTAACAGAAGCAGTATGACTAGCTGGCCTTATTGAGGACTGTGAGACATCAGAGAAAAAAAAGGTCAGATACTTAGAAATGGGCAAAAAAATAGCTGCTGTCCCTCCGTGGTGTGCTGAATGCTGTTCCCCTCTGAGGGTTATTTGATTCTGTAGAGGTTGTACCAGAGAGGGAGAGAAATTAAAAACAGTCATGATATTAAGATATTAAGGTAGCCGTATAGTATATGTAAGCAGTTATGTGATATATGTCTCATTGTGGCCTTAATTTTATCTTGAGTTAATGAGTAATATTTTAGCTTTCACTAGGTAACCTCACCTGTGTTATCCTCAGCATGTAGCTGTACACTGTTGCCTATTAATGAAAACTCTCTTTAGTCACCAAAGCAAATTCCTGTTTTTGCCTCCCTAGCAGGTTTCTGACTTTTTTCCTAAGGATCTCCTGTTTTCTCTCCCCTTATCTGAAACCTCATAAACCATTCACCAGAAGGAGAAGCTGGGAACCAAGGACACTCCAAGGAGTACAAAGTGGGCAAAAACTGCCACTGCAAGCTCACCCCTTCTCTCCCACCTCTGATGCCCACCTTGCAGACCCCAGATTGCGGGTGCCTCAGCCAATGGCATCCCTATCCCCACCTCTTTTTGTCTAAATCTAATAAAAACCCTTGTCTCCTTTGTTCAAGAAGGCAGATGTGAGTCTTTGTCTCCTAGCCTCTGCCGGCTTCTTAATAAACTTTTCCCTTGTATGATCAATCTTGGTGTAGAATTCAATCCTCTGCACCGGGTAAGGGCCCAGAGAACACACGGGGTCCCCCTTCATACCTTTGGTTGATTTCTATTGACTAGGCTATTTTGGAACTCTGTAGGGGTAGAAGTAAGTTGTAGGAAATATAGAGTAATACAAATGATCTTTATCCATAGCAATGTAAACAAGATTTATCTGGTGAATACACAAATTATTTCGGACCTGTCAGAAATGACTAACCCAAAACATTACATTTTATTGCCTTGTAGGATATTAATCAGCTTGGCATCGGTTAGCACATTCATTTCAACATTCCAGATTGCCTGTAATCTATATGCCCAATCTTCCAATTCTTTAGATTCTCCAAAAACATCATATTGGGTTCTCCTTTAATTAAAGAGTTAAATAAAATCTTTGACATGTGTTCAATTTATATTTGTGAAAGAAGAATGGTTTTAATCTTTTTGGAGATTTTGTTTGAACAGCAGTTTAGCTAATGAAAGGAGAGTGGGTGGGAGAGAGAGAGCAGGAGCACAATTACTAAAACCTTCCTTGCTCATTTGTTAATATTTATAACCACAAATATCAACTGCCCCTACAGGACTCGAGGTGTATCTAAATTAAATCAGAATATAGTGTCTGATTTAGGAAGTTCTCCATGGCCTGGGTGGATTGCTTTGCAGCTTTATGAGGTTCAAAAGAGAGCATAGAAGCTGGCATTTAATGTAATTATAGAATAATGACTAGCATTTGTGAAAAATTGCTGAGCTTAAAGAAGCTAGAACAAAGCCTGTCTTCCAACAGAAGTGGCTAATTGGTTCAATTGTCATTTCATCCCACTTGAGATGTTCAGTCCTTGAACCTTTTCTTTGCCTGAATAAGGAGTCAATTCAGCAGGTTTATTCTGAGTGGGGGAAGAGAGGATGAGGGATATTGACATGAAATATTTTATGGCATGTGTACTTGAAACATCTGAGGAGGAATTTTAGTCCCATCATGGGATGTTACAGCTCACACCTAGAGGCTGTGGTAGACATTGTCATTTCAATTCAGTACGAGTTCTTTCATGAGCTGCATGAAGCTTTAACCTCTGCTTTAGCTGCAAGCTTTCAAATAAATGGGCATGCGATTACGACCACTTAAATTTTGGAATCAGCTGCTTCAGCTAATCTAACCGCACTCTCTGAGAGGGTAATAATCCCAATTGGAGAGAGGCATAGCTGAATCCCTCTTAATTCAATCGAATCTACATTTCTCCTTAAAACATATTAATACTGGGTGTACCTTCATGATATTTAGTTGTACCTTTCTGCATCTGGGATAGGCAGAATGACAAATTAACCTCCCAAATGACTATTCACTTCCAGCTAATGGGTTTTTGATTCACATACTTGATATTTTATTATCACCTCTTACTGAGATGAAAACCTCATAAAACAATTTTCCTGTGTAGTAAGAGTGATAAAGTGAAAAGTTAGGCAAGAGAAAGAGTCTATTTTCTTTTGCTGTGACTACCATTGGATTTATAAATTGTATATTGCAAAAACCCTAAGTAGATGGAAGTTGTATAAGAAGTTTTTTTTATTAGATATTTTTTCTTTCACATCCTTAGAATGTGATATTTATTATATTTATCCATTTCTTACCTGAAAATAGAAAATAGATCTTGCTTTTCTAAAATTACTGAGGTCTTTTAGTACTTTGGGTTATTATCCAGAACATCAATGATCACTGAACAGTGATCACTGGGGAGGCAGAAGGATACGATCTGAGCAGAATCTCAGACCATTGTAAGACTGCATGTCCCTTAGAATTGTGCAGTGCATAACCTGTGCAACTGTATGGGTTTCACTCCTGGCTGTTGCTGAGCCTCGCAGTGACTGGTCTTCAAGGAAAATGAAGTGTGATCCTACTTGGGGTGATAGGATCTCAGCATCCTGAATCAACCTCTTCAATCCAGTCATCAGCCTTCACCCAGCAATGTGCAGGATTGGCTCATATCAGCTCCTAAACTAATGAGAGAGGGATGCAAATATTCCTAGGGTAAATTGGACTCCCATCCTGATATAGTTGAATAATCATTTGTTCCAGGCATGAACCGGAAGCAGTGGGCACATAGCCAGAAGTGCTACTTTCGTATCCTGCAACTGTCAAGGAAGGTGACAGAGATTTAAAGACACTGCCTTCCCCACGAAGGCTCAGTCTGGAGCCTGGAAAGCCCCATTCGGTGGTATCCTTAGCAGCGTGTGCCCTGGTCTGGAAAATGGGTGGGCTAAGGAAGCCCCTTCTCTAGCCACGAGAATGCGACGCCATCTTCTGCTCTATGCAGCAGACTTTCTGCAGCTGAATTCCTTGCTGGAAAGGAATTTGTATTCTTTGCCTGTGTCTCTTGGCAACCCCCTGTCAATCACGATTCCCCCGAGACAACCATGCACCAGCACATCCCTGGAATTCAAAACAACATTAACAACATCATCTAGGTCCCTGATAGGAAGTTTTGCTGTCATTTGTTTCTTTGTCCTAAAAACAGAGAGTAAAAAAATGTGTGGGGGACAAGAGGAGGGAGGAACTCTTGTCATTTGAATGTTACAATTAGTTAGATTCTTATTAATGGAATTTTTATTTATTCCACTTTTTTAAAACATCTCTGCAAGATGGAGATAGTTATGGCTTAAGTGATATAAGATATTGATTTAACTTCTTTGGGTAGTACATTCTTAATGATCAGAATGATCTCTCTAGAGTGCTGCCAATGAGTACTTGAGATGCAGGTTTACAACCTAGTAGGAGACCATGGCACGTCCTGTGTGGCATGAGAAACCAGTCAATTACTCACAGTTTGAGAACTCAGATAGTGATGATCACTTTATTTCTTCAACTGCACCTTTAAACAAGAAATTCAAAACAACACAAAAGGAGTTAAAATGAGACAAACCAAAGCCTAAATTGAAGAATCTCCAGAAAGAAGATAATCCGCTACAAGAGAAAACCCCTAAAAAGAGATGAGAGCTTCTTTTACCATATTTTAAATATAGGGAAAAGACTATTGACAATATTTAAAGAATTCTGGTAACTCAACAATAAAAAGAAATAACCCAATTGAAAAATATGGGCAAGATTTGAATAGACATTTCCCCAAAGAAAATATAAGAAATGCCAGTGAACACATGAAAAGATGCTTGACATCATTAGCCATCAGAGAAATGCAAATCAAAATCATTAGCTACC